>PNEQ01092659.1:0-22286 GCA_003012365.1 Medauroidea extradentata
GATAGGGTGGTGTCAGCACCCCTCACCCCTCACCCGGGGGAACCAAATAAACCGTACGTTTCACTAACCCCCGTCCTTCACGGGCCTTGTTGACATTTCACTGGAGCAAACACCCCCACCCCTCCCCTCCTTCACCTATGAAGTCACCGTTGTTTGCCAGCTCAAACACGCCGCCACGCCTGTCCGGCTATCTCCCCACGGGCGAAGCGCCTACGTCGGTCGATGTCCGCGCACCACGTCTGGGCGGGTGGAGATCCTGCACAGTCTGTGATCCATCTGGGAAATTTCAGGGAAATTTCTTGCCTGGCCCACTTTGAGCTTCCGTAAAAGTCGCAAGAATAGAAAGTAATGGGAGTGTTGAGAGCAGTATTGTGTAATATTTTGTTCAAAAAATTTCCTGGTTATATTTCATTATCAGGTTCATTTATGTTTCCGATTAATTTTTGTCAAGATCGCAGGCAGTATACCACAAAAGTGTTAGAAAAGGCTTGAAATCTTCACCTTCGATGGGAAATACGTTGAAAAACTTACCAAGTAGTAGCAGCCGGACAAATTTGCGGATTTACTAACATGTACGCTAGCTTCCTGTAATGTATGTGTACTCAAGCAGACAACAGCTGCTCATTGACTGCTAGTAAATACAGTGATACCAACCACATGGTTGAGCCTGCAGTTAGTTGCTTCTATAATATTGGCTCAACATCCTCCAGGAGGAGTCATATTAGTCAAGGGTCAATAGTGAATGTTACACAAGCTGTAATTCGGTTTAATTCTGGCCTGCACCAAAACAAAAACCTGAATTTTTCAGATATCTATCCAGTAGTTGTGGAAATCATGTAAGTGATTCGTTTTGTCAGGGAAAACCAGGGGGGAAAATCAGGTAATTTTATTTGTACCCATGAATGATAGTCCTGTATAGGGTTAAACTACTTCATGCTACTGAAATGTCGAATTACAGTACCAGAAATGTGTTTTAAACATCTTAATTCTGATTATGTGTGTGAAACATTGGTTTCTTATTGCCTAAAATACACATGCCTGTTCCCTGTGGGTAATCTAACGTACTCTGCGTTCAGATCCTTCTCATTTTGTAAAGCCCATAACGTGTCGTATCACGATATTAAGGTGTATGCTGTATACGGTCGATTTACCCCACAACATACAACTCAATATTACTTAACTTCCAACAAATGTCAGATAATACAAGCGTACTTTATTATCTAACAACGTAAAAATGTGTAGTACATTACTATTTAGAGCATGAAGTGCCACAAATGTTGGTACGTCTTCAGGATTGCTTTTAGCAGGTAAAAAAAGTACATTTATTTACTCGAAGTTTATATACGCGGCAACATATAAGTTGGTAAATTCTGTCTGGAGCACAGAAGTTCTTACAGAGTTGTATGTTCCCAGGAGGACTCCAGAAACATCTGCAGCCGACGGGAGGCGAGTAAAACTAACCAAGCAGGTCAACTCGTGCAACTGCAACGTTAGGTTCAATTTCCTCTGCGGGGACGTAAGCCGCGGTGCAATCCTCGCCGACACAAGCAAAACTTCCAAATGAACAAACTTTGGAATTAGTCTGCGAAGAGAACTGGACAACACCCGGGTTGCTTCATGCTGTTGTTACATCGCTGGCGCAGACACGTGTCACGCGACTCCGAGAAGTAACCTGCATGAGGCTCCTAGGATGGCTCGTATCGTTCTTTGCACACGCGAGAATTGGTCCTTCAGGATAAAGTGAGCACTGAAAATTTGACCTTTGAAAAAAAAAATCACTAGCCGTTACTGCATATAATTCAACATTAACTATAGTCCCCATACTGCTTGTATGGTTGGCAGTAGGGGGGTCATTTTAGGTTTTTCTAGGAAGGGGGGGGGGTGTAAGATTTGGTTTTCCAGCGACAGTGACCTTGTTGCATTTTTTTTATTAATTAAACATGTATAAATTAGATACTTTAATAATAAAAGTTCAGTTTTATGTGCTTAAGTTAGCATTATTTAAATTTAAAAATACAACAAATATATTTATACACAAAATTCTAAATCCAGGAAGGGGGGCATTTGCCCCCCGCCCCTGTGGCCCCAAATGACGCCCTTGGTTGGCAGTGAAATTACGGAATATATTTCCGTATCTCTAGGAAGTAAAGTACATTGTAAAGAACCAATTCATTGGGTATTTGGGACATTTTCTGTACGAAGTGTTATTTACGGTGACATTTAACGAGATGTAAGAAATTGAGCTCTACCATGGTAACTAAGCGTTTCCGGACATATGTCCATATCACATATTTTCTTCATTTGGGTGTGTGGAATGTTTCCTGAAAGTTTGGCCGTACCTTTTTGTAACATCCTTTATAATTCCTTGAATTTTCTTATTTAAATACAACAAACTTGAAACAATGTCAACCGAAATCGACATACTTGTATTTCATATAGCCTATTTAATTAGCTTTATTTTATCAAACCATGTATGTTCCGACCGACTGCGTAACTTATCTTACGAACGTAAACATCAAGTGACGTGTCCAGAGAGGTAAGACATTTCCCGTCGTTAGCCGTTACATGCGGAATGATACGAATTGGCTGAAAATAGAACCTAAGCAGGGCTTTTTTGAATCTCGAACCACCTATAACAGCCGGCTACAACGTGATGTATGAATTTATGTTGTACTTTCCAATCAAACTGAACAATATTTCGCATCAGCGCATAGCATTTTTTGTTTATTTTAAATGATTCTTGCAATGGGGACAAGTTAGAAACTAAAAATGTATTTTGGATAAACGCCACTGCAGAAAATGGTGTCTCTCAAAAATCCAGAGAGTACGCACAGACAGACAAGTAAACAAACAAAAGAACTGTGTTTGTATCTGGCAAACACAGGTAAACATATACAATTCCTAGTGGAATTCAGTCAATAAGTTACAAGAAAATAAATTAACACAAATCAGCACCCAAATAACAAAAAAAAAATAAATAAATAAACAAAACTAATAGTCCCAAGTTATTTATTTATTTTCTCTTGGTTTATTTCTTGTTACTAGGGTGCTCGTTTGTGTTAATTCACTTTCTTGTAACGCATTGACTGAAATCCCTGTAGAACTAGATGTACCTATGTTTGTCAGTTACAAACAAAGTCCTTTTATTTGTTTACTTGTCTGTTTGTGTGTATTTATTGGTATTCTGTGAGAGACGATGTGCTGCAATGGCGTATATCAAAAATACTTCTTTACTTTGTGTGGTTTCAATGTTGAACTACATTACATCCTAAAAACTGGATTTTGAAGATACGTATTTATACTAAGAGTTTTGTACATTATATTATTTAGGAAAAATTGCGACATAAAATAACTTACTAAAGAAACTAAAGTATTATATTTTTGGAAAATATTATATTTTAATGTTCCATTGCAGCATACAATCCATGAAAATACCAAATGTTTAGATAATACGATACTTGCCAAACGTTTTACACGGAGTAATTTTTGTTTAAAACAGTCAATTTCAAAAATTTAACACTAGTAACAAATTTTGTAGGTATATTCATATAGTTACCGTTAAAGAGGAAGAAACTGACTGATAAGTTGGTAATAGACAAAATTCCCGTTTTGAGTGACCCGCTAATGTCCTGTGCACACTCATGCACGCCTGTTTGTTTACTGTCTGTTGTTCCAGAGAGTAGCAGGATATGGGGAAATAGTTAGGGTCAAATATACATAGAACACGTGGGTCATTGAGAATTCGCGAAATATTTTTTTCCCCAACAACAGGTAGGGACCTGAAAATTTCGCGTTTTTTTGTTGAAATTTGTAATTTAAAAAACGAATTAAAAAACTGAGTTGGTGTAACTTCTGGAATTAGGTGTTAGCTATCTTGACATCTCTTGGAAGGTGTTAAGTCGATAATAAACGAGCAATTACACGCAGGGCCAATCACGTGTCAGATAACATCCGCTGAACAGGCGTCGTCTACTCGAGTGCACAGAGATACTTTGAGGTTAGCTTACACGTCGATGTGTCTGTGAACCCGCGAATTATTACTAGAGCCACGATTTTGTCGCGAAATGATTTTTGCAACATTTTGTTTCAGTGTCTCACGTGCACCTCGGCAGCTCTGCTTCACGGCTATTGGCAGCGCGTCTTTGCTCAGACACGTCCCTCACTTGACTGCACCAATAACAGTGAGGCTGTTGTGACGTAATACGTCTGTGATTTGTCAGTAGAACCTCAAGACGTGTGACAGTTAAAACGTCCAATGACTGACCATGAAACAGAGTTGCGGATGTCAACATAAGGCCACAGAATATTTAGGAATACAGAAGTGAAATAGTCGGCAGGAAGGCGAACTCAGTCACACACGCCAGCAAAATGGCTTCCCTGGCCAGCAACATGGCGGAAACACCTACTGCCAATCAGCGTGAGGCAGCTGCTCTGCTAGCCAGCAGCCAGGCCAATAGGGAAACCTGTAGTAACATGCAGGAGCCAAACAGACACGGGGCTGGAGTCTACAGCCTCGGGCAGCCAGTAAGCGGCCAAGTTCGCCTATATCAAACGAGCCGCCACGTCATTTCACGTCTGTATTACTATTTTGTCTGTGATAAGGCATTGAAACCCAATGGTGCAAAAATCTTTTCGCCATAAAATCGTGACCCTAATTATTACCGTCTCGTATTATAGTTAGAGATGATGGTATAACATGAAAACTTCTTGTGTCAGCATACCTTTGAAAACACTGTAGTTTCTTGTGACATGTATGATTGGGTGACACACGTCTGACAACGTAGCTTTCTGCATCAAATATTATAACAGCGGGATTCTTATTGGCTCAGTCAAATAGGGCAACAACTCCGCGTACAAGCGAAAGCCAGTAATCTTTTCATAAGCTGAACGTGCGTTGAAACCCAGCAATGTTTTCTCGCGATAAACCGTCATCTCTACTACCTAATAGTATAATTTCAACTGGGCTTTAAAATCTTCTCGAGATCTTCGGTGTACGCGGCAGTTAAGATTTGGGGATTGTTATGGTTTGGGGGCCAGAGGAGGGAACATGCAAAATTCGCATTATCATTTGGTAGCAGACTAAACTTCACTTTTATATACACAACAAAGTATAAACTGCGATTCAGTTGGCCACGAACTTTTATGTGTTGTCATTTACGTGTGTTACGTCTTTACAGAGATTGGCCTCTCTACCGTGTAAGCATTCTCCGCGGCAAGTCACGACAATATCGGCCAGCGGGAGACGTCGGAACAAGCCTATAGTCACTTGGAGTCTAGTCAGACGTCAGAAAATAACGCGAATTTTGCATGTCTCTAGGGATAAATATGTCTAGTGGACGATACGCCGATCATCTCTTTATATCGGGAGCTCAGGTATTGTCTCCCCCTTCCCCCCCCTCACTTGGTAAGAAGAGAGCGTGAGACAGTTTGGCCAGCGCTCAAAATCAAGGTCTTTAGCGCTGGTGAGGGGTGACATGAGGTGAGTATGGAGCAGCACCTGAATGAAGGGTGGAGGAAACGGGATATCCCCGAGAAAACCCGCCGACCAACGGCAACGTCTAACACAGTTTCCACGTGCGAAAATCCGGGTTCTAACCCGGATCGCTTTGACGGAAGTTGGAAGGTGAATGGTCTGACCATTCGGCCTCCTCCTTCCCCACCTCTCCCAGGGAAAATTTAGATCTAAAGTCGTAAAATGGGGGCTATTTGAACAGTTAACATATTCATAAACTTCGAATATTAGATAACTTTTTTATACAATTTTGGCAGCCATTTGAATACGTCTTCAGCAGTAAATGTTACAAACCCCTTCCTTTCAGTTCTGTGAATAATTTTTAGTGACCTAACATTTCTCGAAACACATACGGGGGAACAGTCCCTCCCCCCCTGCGACTTCCACCACAACCTCTCGACCCCCCGATCATGGCCAGACACACCAGTGTTCTGGATATGCCGCGAGCCGCCAGTATTGTGCGAGGTACAACACACACGGACCACTACGTCAGGGTCTAGTTGTTGTGTGGCGTATAGGACAAGCTACACGGCTCGCTCCCCCTAGCTGCAGTGCGCAGGAAGGCGGCCATTAGTACGGCGCGGTCTGATTAACTGTGTTATCAGGGTGTGGGGTCATGGGAAGAGCGAGGTGCCATTCCCCTCCCTCCTCACCCTCCTAGAGTTCAACACCACCCTAACCTCTACATACACTCGCTACTTAAAAGTGCGTGGTAGATGAATAAACGCTGAAAACATCAATTGAGTCCTACGCTTTTTTCGAAGCCAATGTCGATAAAATACTCAATGACAATCCTAGATAATGGTATTTGCCAACTTTATGAGTAAATATTTACCCAGAATTACTCATTCGTTACGCGTGATCTCTTGCGCCGCAGTTAAATGCTCGAGGTTCCGGCGTCAGAGATTGTGCCTCAGAAGTTCGTAACACTGGAAACAAATTTTGTTTAAAACTTTGGCTAAAACTATTGTCTAGGATTGCTATTGTCTAGGATTTTCGTAAATTGGCTTCAAGAAACCTATAATTATAGACTAATACTTTCAGCGTTGAATTATGTACCACGCCCTCTTAAGGCGATATCGTGAAAGGTGTGCGAACGTCCGGCCGCGCTGCCGTGTTTCAACGGTTGTTACGATAATTATTATTTTTTAGCTTAAACGAGTGCATGTATCACAAATATATTTGGCAGTTTTGTTTAAAATGGGGTTTCCTTTGGTAGCTAATTAATTTTTTCAAGACAAAATATACGGTTTTGGATATTTTTAAACATAAAGCTTTGAAAAATTTTTAGACTGTTTACAGTCATACAACACACAATTTTACCAGAGTTTTTTTTTTAATATTGTACCGTTTGTATACAAAAAATTACTTTGCTCCATTATGGCTTAATTTGACAACAAAATATGTGATATTTCAGGGGCAAAAATCTAAACATCTGTTTGGTGTATTGCAACAGAAAAATTCAGATACAAACGATGATATGTAAGTGTTAAAACTGTAAGAATGAATTTTTGAAACATGTATTAATTTGCGTTTAAAAAAAATTCGAAACCACTACCAAACTAAAGAGCGACGTCTTAAGGCTGCCGCCTGGTGAAGGGCATGTTTGTGTGTGTGAGGCAGAAAAACTATGAGGCGCTACGAGCGACGTCGGCCGGCACATGTATTGTAATATCGCCTCTACGGCCAAAGTCGTAAACTCACTCACAGTGTTCCAGCCTTAACGTTTTTAGTGTGGGACTTTAAGCGGTGACCCTATATAATTTTATTGAACGCTTCACTGTAGCAAAGTCCAGTGTTCTTGTAGACCTCAATTTCAAACAAATCCGGTTTGTCGCGATATACTGTTTCCGTCATTATCTAGAAACTTACATTTTGGCACTTAGCCCCTTATGAATGTTAAGTCCTCAATTTGCAAAAAAAAAAAAAAAAAAAAAAAAAAACAGAAATCCTAGACAATAGCTTTTGCCAACTTTGAGAAAAAAAATTTCTTGCTTAACTTATATCTGAAGAACTAACTATCTCTGACGCCAAAATCTCGGACATTTAATTGCGGCAAAAAAGATAACGCTTGGCAAATGTATCATTCCGGATAAGTGTTGGCTCATTAAGTTGGCAAATATAATTATCAAGAATTGTTGTTTTGTAGTTTTTCTATACTGTCTTTCAGAAACGTATATCTCAATTGGAGAATTGATCGCTTATTTTATTCACCACGCCCTCTTAAGGCACACAATTTTTTGTATTTATTATTCGATAGCAAGGGTGTATACGAGTAAAAATCCCGTTGGTAATACTCCAGTTTTGAGAAGACAGACGCTACATTGACCGCCTTGCGCTTAGAGGTGAAGTTTCAACGTGCTAAAAGTAAATAGCTGACCTTAGAAGCCGCCAGTTCCTAGGTCCAACTGCGTGAAATATCTGCCGGCAAGGGGAACCCTTAAGGGCATGGACCCGAGTTTCTTCGCATTTAATGTCAATTATTTTTTAAAACATAAATGGGAGCCGATATCGTAAAATCGCTTCGTAACTTTGTTATGACTCATTTAAACTGCATACTCTAATTTTGTCAAACTATAAGACTGCAAAATAGTTGCTAATTACCTAATTAACGAAATTTCCTTTTAATTGATAAATTAGCTATACTCATCATACAGTTTGTCCCGAAAAATTACATTGCATAGTAAAACCAATTTGCAACAAAGTTACGACGCAATTTTACGATATCGACACTCGTATGGATTTTAAAAATAATAATTCTCTCGTAAGCCGAGAAACTCGGGCCCAAGCCCTTAAGAATGTTCCAGAGGGAACAAATCATTATTTTATATTTGTTTGAAACAGAGTTAGTTTTGTAGATGTTAGCTTGAAGTTAAGTTCAGCCAGTTTTACCATTACGGCATTTCAAAGTCAAAATTTGCACGTTTTTATTTCGCAAACCCCTCGAAAACCAATCAAAATAATTTTCAGTGAATGTACATGTCACTGCCTAGGGCTTTACGTACATAAAAACCCATTCAAGCAATGTTTCCTATTGTTTTTATGTCTGAAGTTAGGAGGTTTGTTGCTACATTTATAATTTTTTTTTAAACAGAAAAATATTTTGAAATTGGATTTTTGTAGACGTAAAACCCTTGCCAGTGACATGTATTTTTCCTGTAAATTACTTCGTTTCTTTGTGTTGACTAGTTTTCTAGGGGGAGGGGGGGTTTATGAACTAAAAACATATAAAATTTTATTTTGAGATGCCATTTTGGGAAAACTGACTGAACTTAATTTTTTTGTAAGAGAAAAATATACTTCCAAGTATCGTCTACAAAACTAACAATATTTCATACAAATATAAAATTATGAATTTTTCCCTCCGGAACGCCCTTAAGGGTGTTCAAGTATGATAAAGACCTTAACCGATACCTCTCATGTAGTCCTCCGCATTCCAGATGAATGCTGGGATGGTTCATTTACAATGGCCATGGCCTATTCCCCTCTCAGCTCCTGTCATTGTACTTAATTGTTTGTCACCGCCTACAATTATCTCGCTGATACGCTAACACCTTTTTTACTGCCTTAATGAAGCTAAAACGAGTGTTTACAGTATCATTTCATGATGGAAATTTTGTTGCAAGGCATATCAATAGTGTGACTGATTTTTGGAGAAAATTTTGTACCAACTTGTTTTAATGTCTAACCTTTTCCTTCGAAATATCGACATGCACTTTTGCAACAGTCTGTATATTCTCCTGTGGTGCTGACTCCGACACATACCTCATCGCACCACGTCCGGCACGCGTGTGGGAACCACGCCGGTACGCCGAGAACGTCGTCTCCGAACCACAAAGCCACGTGAGCACCGCCCCTTCTCCCCACTACAACCTAGAGGCGACCCATTGACCCTGGAGGACATCGATTGGTTGGCGGGAGGAAGGACTGCCACCCTACTGGACCACTGCCAAGACTAACCGAGAGCGCCCTGGACATTCTGGGACCCTTGCCCACTCGCCGGGTGTAGCAGAAGTGGGAGAGGGGGGTTTATGCGCAGAGTTAATTGATGGCTGGCACAGGGGGTCGATGTCTGGACCTCACGAGGAGGAGGGGGCGTCTGTCCGGGGCCAGCCGGGTCGTCTGGGTGGGAAGAGTCGAGCCAAGTGCAACTGGGAAGAGCTCCAACTGAAACTGTTAAGAACGAGAGTTCACTGAAAACTAATTGTTTCTTCTATAATTTGTATGTTTGTATTACATACAGTTTGTTCTGTAGCCACACACTGCTACTATTTTTTAATGTAATGAACATTTTTTGCTCTCATCGTTTTGTATTACAGCACGTTAAGGTCATGCCCTTTCATTTATTTCAAACAATTGCAAAGAGCTAAAATATTTTTTAACCAAACGCTTTGAAAAAATTTGAGTCTGTGCACAGTCATATGATATACAATTTTGCCAGAACTATTTTTAAAAATAATGTACAGTTTTCTAGAAAACTTTTTTTTTTTTGCTTCACTTTGGCGTATTTTGACAGCAAAATATGTGATATTTCAGGGGCAAAAATATAAAAATCCGTTTTGCGTATTGCAACAGAAAAATTCAGATGTAAACAATGATATACAAGTGTTGAAACTGCCAGAAAGAATTTTTCGTATATGTATTCATTTAGGTAAAAATTTTTTTTTGAAAACACTGCAAAACTAAATAGCTAAGCCTTAAAGTAACAATTTGCATAAAACGGATTTACGCAAGAAAGGTACTGAATTTTAATTTGAAATTATACATTTTGTTAATTTTAAAAAATACGAATAACTAATTAATGTGGTTTTATGCATGTCTTGACACTGTTCTTCAGTGTGAAATTTTTTACAGTGCTCTTAAAGTTAGGCTATGAAGGATGTCCGAAAATAAAACCGCGTATGAGCAGACCATGCGGAGTCTGGGCTAAATATGATACGGGAATGTTACTGGCAAAATATTGCACGGTGACATTTTACAAGCACAATGTAGCAACATAGCACTTTCAGTAAGTTCCGTCTTGCGCTTCACAGATATCTTACCAATCTTACTACTTATGCTCTGACCTGCATATTATGGATGCAGGTTTAAATCCCAAGCAATTAAATATGATTCTGCATTTACTTGCATAAAATATTACCTTGACGTGTAGTGCAAGAGGGGACCACCTCCATTCAGTGTTGCAAGCAAAACGTAAGCTTACAAAATTTTGCACTCTTAACATTTTGTGTCCAATTTAGCCCAGAATTCGCAATGTGTTCTTATTATGACGTTTTTTTTCTGGACATCCTGTAAATGTGTGTATTTTTTTATGGAAGGATATGAGGACTTTTTCTTTGGAGAAAAAATTTTACGAGTATAGGAAATGTAAAAGTCCTGTAAATTAATTAGAGCAACGATTCTGTGGCAAAAATATTTTGGCACCATTTGGTTTCAATGCCTTATATGCACTTCTGCAGCTTAGATTCATGGTCAGTGTTTGAATATTTTAAGTATAATCTGTGTCGGGGTTTGGTTTACGATGTTACAATTACATTCTCAAAAATGACCAGGAAAAATATCCCTGAAAATTTCCAGATATATAAAAAATTCCCTGAAATTTACCAAATGGGTCAGCCCTTACAATTGTGAAGAAGCAGTTGAATACAGGCCCAGTCACGTGGTGTCACTATGTGTCAACGAGCAGCCAATTAACAGGCGTTGTCTGCTTGAGTACATATATATTCTTGGAGGCTAGCCTACAGGTCATTGAACCTGCGAATTTTCGACATCTCTATTTACGAGACAGAAAATAACATAAAAGATATAGGAGCGTAGTATGAGAGCAAACAGTACCTTACGTCTTATAGCTTTTGTTGTTGAAGTGATACGTGGAAACACGCAGATCAAAGCACACCCAAAACATGTAAATGAAATAGAAGATACGCATTATTGTCGAGAAGAAGTGCAAACCATCTTCCACATTCTGAACTGTAAATTGTTTGCTGAGTAACGTAAATTTCTCATTGAGAAGTAGGATTTTGCTGACGAAGTCTGGCCATTGGAAAGATATATTATTTACGAAGTAGAAGTTAATGCGGATGTTAAATATTTTATTAACGATGCATACAAATTAGTTATGGCCATGATCTTTCATTTATTTCAAACAATTGCTAATAATTTTAATATTTTTTAACCATATTCTCTGGAAAATTTAGATACTATTTACAGTCATACGATACACAATTTTGCCAGAGTTTTTTTTAAATAACGCACCGTTTGCTAGCAAAAAAATTATTTTGCTTAATTTTCGCTTATTTTGTCAACAAAATGTGTGCTATTTCAGGGGCAAAAATCTAAAAATCTGTTTGGTGTATTGTAACCAAAAAAATTCAGATACAAACTGTGTTAAAACTGCTAGAATGAATTTTTCATATATATGTATTAATTTTTGTTAAAAATAAATATTTTCGAAATCACTGCTAAACTAAAAGAGCGAGACCTAAGGGAGCGGTCTACCGCCATTTTTATCATCATTATTTTAATTTGTATTTGTACCAGATATTTTTTTTTCTTATTTCAGACAAAAATTTGGCTCTTATGAAACTTTTTTGTCTCTCATAGTTTTCACGTAATGGCTTGTTAAAGTAATATTTTGCATGTTTCCGTTTTAACGACTACACTAAAACCTACTGATATACCAAACTAAAAAAAAATCACAGTGGATAAAGACATTGCAGGCTACAATGACATGCTCATAAAATTAAAGAATAAAAATTATTTGTATTTTTAAAAATAATATTGAATTTTAATATATCTGGTACAAATAAAAAATTTAAAAATGGTGATGAAAATTGCGGTAAACCGCGCCCTTAAAGCTTGTAATTTTAATTTGGAAGAATACGTTTTTAGGAATATGGTTTAATATGGGGGGGGGGAGCGGAAAGTAGCAGTTGACCACCCTAGCGAGGCTGGTGGGTCTTCCGGCCCTGGCAGTACCACACTTGTCAGCAAGGCCAGCGTTGTGAATGTCTGTGTTATAAATGGGTTTATTATATTAGAAAACATGCTGTTATACATAATTTTATTGTGGTTTTGTAATTATGCGGTAAGAATCTCAAATTATTAAAATATTTGAACAACGGATGAGTATATAGTTTCAAAGAGAGTTGAAAAATTTAATAAAGAAGACAAAATTAAAACTATGCTACTTATTGCAATGTAGGAACGTGTACCCTAGCTAGATAGCAGTTTTAATATAAAATCACAAATAGAAATTTCTACTATAAGATAATGAAATATGAGTACTAAAAAAAAAAGAAAAGCAATGAAGAGAAAAAAACTCCGGAGTCCGGAAAAGCCAGGAGAAATAAAAGTTAACCAATAAAGTAAAGTGAAGTGCTATGAAAGTGAAATTCCAGTCTGGGCAGAATTATGACTGGAGGAAACCCAACATAAACTGAAATGCATTTGTTTAAAATCTTCACTCTTGATTGACATGAAAAAAACGAAGTGGAACTGGGCTGCGTAGACATGCTTCTTTTGTTGCAAAACAGACACTTACAAAGCCAACGAGTAAGAAGCTACATTTGTACTCTATGTTTGCTACTTCTTTGTCTTATAATAAATTTACAATCTTTATACTTTGGTAATTCTTATAGAAAAAGGTAGATTTTATTTTCCTAGCTAAGTTAATATTATTTGTAATGCAAGTTAGAACAAAAGCGTTTTCTTATCGGATAGTTTGGAACAGGAAAATTATCTTCCGCTAGTTTCACTGCAATCGTTAAGGGACACGATAAAATTCGAAACTGTAGTAACATTTAATTTAAACAGGCTTGGAAATTACAGAAGTCATTTAATTTTAAAGTGTACTCAAACCAATTTCGGCTTTGAAATTATAACCTACATGTAACTTAAAATTCAGGAATGCTCTGGGATTGGTCCGACCAATAGGAGTTTATTAAAAAAAATATTCAAACATGCGTGTACGCCATTTGAGGAGTTGGCTGGAATAAAAACTTGAGTAAGATGAAGGCCTTTCTTCCATCAAACAATTTATCGTGTTCCATTATATCCATAAAGGACACAAACCAACCTTTGAACCCATGTCTAGATTCTTCACTGAGTTACGAATTTTTGCCTAGATCTGTGCTGATACCACTTTCTATAAATAATTGCTATTTCATCTTTAGCTGTGTTGATAGTAAATATTATTAATTTGTGTAACGTAAGTAGCTACTATTTATTTGCATTAAGAGAACATCACATGAGAGAAACGTAAAAAAACACTAATTTCTCCAAAACATTACACCTGCCATTATCACATAATGCAATTTTCTCACAGAAGCCTTTATTCCAGCCAATTCTCTAATTCAGGTCCTTCAGTAATCTGTAAGGATTGTTTTCTCCCGAGAAAAATATGGCAAAAAATAATTTTCTTCTTGCGGTACGTTTTAAGCATAAAACTCCTGGTCCAGAATCTTAACACATGTAGACTGACTACACTATTATGTTTGATATTACTTCGAAAAATTACAATTTCACCACTGGATAGTTCCTCAAAGGCATTCACGCGGCAAAAATGCATAATTTTATATTTTTACGACAGTGTTCGTTTTATAGATGTCACATGTGACAAAATTTTCCGCTTGTAAAAATTTTTTATCTCTCATAGTCTTCCGAAGGTGACACGAAATAATCAAAATTTGCAGGTTACGGGAACACAAGAATGACAAAAAAATAAATAAATAAATAAAGTGACTTACTCAAATGAAATAATTTACACTGAAATTATGTATTATGAGCCATATGATACAATATGTTTAAAACACAAAACTAAATACGTTTACGGTTTTTTTAAAAATAATCTGGAAACGATGACACTTTACTTAGTTTTTGGGAATTTAAAAAAAAAATTCTTTCTTGAGTGTACATAACATCTAATTTCAGTGTAAATTAATTAATTCTCTTAGTTATTCTTATGTTTCGGTAACTTGTAAATTCTGAAATAGGCATGTCGCTGTGGTAAAACTATGACAGCCAAAAAAAAATTTTTTTAATGTAAAAAAAGTAGTTACAATTAACGTGTATATAACGAACACCATATCATGCAAATATACAATTATACATTTTTACCACGTGAAAACTCTCTAAGGGCGCTCACTGTCTACTGTAATTTTCATCACAATTTATTTATTTTTTATTTCTAACAATTTTTTTTATTTTAGACACAGAATGTGACTAAATTTGTATCTAAGGAAATTTTTTATCTCTCAAAGTTTTCGCGTAATGGCTTGTTAACGTCATATTTTGCATGTTTCCATTTTAAGGACTACACTAAAACAAACTGACATGCCAAATTCAAAAAAATCACAGTGGATAAAGACATAGCAGGCTACGATATCATGCTTATAAAAATAAAGAATAAAAATTATTTGTATTTTTAAAAATCCTAAAACTAAAAATAAAAATTTTAAAAATTCAATAACTTTTTAAATACAAACAAATTTTATTCTTTATTTTTATTAGCATGACATTGTAGCCTGCAATGTCTTTATCCACTGTGATTTTTTTTAGTTTGGTTTATCAGTTGGTTTTAGTGTAGTCGTTAAAACGGCAACATGCAAAATATGACTTTAACTAGCCATTACACGAAAACTATGATAGATAAAAAAATTTCATAAGAGCCAAATTTAGTCATAGTTTGTGTCTGAAATAAAAAAAAATATCTGGTACAAATAAAAAATTAAATAATGGTGAGGCCGACTTGTCTCACAGCTGCTGTCATCGTACCAAGTTGTAGGTCACCGTCTATATTGACCTCCGTGTCGACGAGACGTGAACCCCACTTACCTTACCTTGTAACTGAATGCCTAATATAGGATAGTTGTCTGCGAGTAGAAGTGACTTGCTCATAGAGGCTAGGCTGAGGCGAGATGAGCATGCTGTCTCGTCCTTACCGCTTCTACATTTTTAGGCTTACAACGCGTAAAAGTACGTCCACCCTATGTGCCCCTGTTTCTCCTGTTTCCTGGTAATTAATTGTCTTCAAGCTTAAATGATAGCAGATATCAAATATCTGCTTGGCAGTTTTGTCTAAAATGTTTTTTTCTACGCAATTTAGTTTTTTAAAGGAAGAAATTATAAGGTTTCTACTAATACGTCAATAAACAGAGATTTATTTAATTCCATAACTAGTAAAAACTATAATACTAACTATTCTAAAAAAATTAACCAATATGAGGAAAATCATTAAAAAAAGCGGCCAAACATGTTTAATATCTGATCCCATTTAGGCTTAAAAATAACTGCCGTGGAAGCAGCAGGAATAGGGTATCACAGCCTTAAGCCCGTTCAAGTGAAGAAAAATCATAATTTTATATTTATATAAAATATTGTTAGTTTTGTAAACGTCACTGGTACTGTATGAGTTCTTCAGTTCTCTCCTAGTTGGATCAGGAATTAAATGTTACCCTTAACGCGAGCAATATATATGTTACCTCGCTTGCTTAGTAGTTTGCACCCCTACACGAGTCCCAATTATTTTAGATTGCTTGGCAGCCTAAATTCATCACTTCCAGTACTAAAACACTGTACAACTTACGTATTTTATGTCTGTTGGCATTTCTTCTCAAATATTTGTATATAATAGTTTTAATAAAGTAGGAATCAAAGTCAAAGTATTAAAATTTCACAGATTTAACAATGAAATAATTAACACCCTGAGATAATGAGCACTGACAAAATTATGCTACTTGGAACTAAACAATAATTATAGTAGTCAGTGGAAATATTTTTATATAAAAAGTTTATGAAATATAAACATTGCTTAATTGCACATCTATATAAACGAAAATGAATTCCCAAGAATAAATTTAAAGAGTTGGACTGTCATAATTCTTAGCAATTCTTTTTCAGAGGTTTAGTTTGCTGCAATACATACTCCAACAATAATCAGAAAATTTATCTGGTATATGTCTGGACGTGCAACATCCTATACCGCTCTAATATTATTGTCGCTGATAAGATAATTTTGCAATTTCAATGTCTGTACCTCTACCAACCAGTAATATTAGCTATCCATACTTTCAATGCTTGACAGCAAACTGCGTACGCATGGATAAGTTCTTCTATCTGAATTTCAAGAGCACTTTCTCATGTTTAACTTAAGTCAGTTTTACAGTATATGGGACAGAAAGGCGTGCCCAATATGGGATAACTTTAGATTCACTATGTGTATATAAAGTATTTTTAACAACAGCAAACATTAAACTTGAAACGATGAGAAATGAGCCACTTCGCTGAAATTCCAGTACTTTTGGTCACAAACAAGTGGCTGAAGTTAGTGAAACAGTGCTTATTGTTTCATTCTCGTAATACTGCTGATTTAAAAGTGACTTACGCTTGTCCTGAGTCAATACGACCAGTTTGTTAACTGATTTTAAGTGGAGTCTGCAAGTTGATTAGTCATAAGCGTTCTAACGGGAATTTCAGGGATTAACGTTTTACTGATTGTAACCACTGATTTGTATTTAAAGTGTATAGTATTGATTTTAATAAACTACAGAAATAATAACAGTATTTCCTGATATTTGCGTTGAAAAATAATCTGGCAACTTTCAAGTAACGGTATTAGAATCCTGGCGCGCTTCGACAATCTATGTTATACTCTCCCGTACGCACGTACGCAAATCTGGTTGCATACTCTTCAGGCGACAAACACTCGCTTTCTAATATTGTGTCCGCTTTGAAGAGTTTCTCGAAGCCTTCAATTCCTTTCGGCCGTCTCCCTCAGCCCACTTCCACGAGCCTTTTACGTTCCGACGCTAATAAAGTTATAAAAACACTCTCCTTCCTTAACCGAACCTGTAAACATTTTCAGAAATCTCCCTCCAAGTGAAAAGCAAGTTTCGGACGGTTTAGCAGGGGATGCCGAGGGATTTTACATCTCATTACGAGGAGTTTTCTCGTCAAGTTTGTTTGTGAACTGGCTAGCTGTTCTCTTTCCTCTGCTGCCTTCTCTTAAGCCTGAGCCTTTCTATTTTGTAAGCTCGCCCGCCAAGCCGCACTGTTGTCACAACGAAAGTTATTTGGATACGTCAGTTGTTGTCGAGGATTTATTATTCTCCAACTCTCAAACAGGCCAAGACAATTTTATTGTATTTTCAGTTTTCGAGCCATAACATTTATTAAATTTGTATTATCAAAATTTTGTCTTCGACAAAGCATAGGCTATATTCTTGGTAAACTACTTGTTATAAATACTATAATTCATAATTTACAATGCAGAATCATTGCAAGAGATTTATAGGTTAACTTTCAAGAATTTTCTTGTAATGATTCTGCATGACAAATTAATGAATGATGTTAAGTATAACAAGTAGTTTACAAAGAATACAGCCTATGCTTTGTCGAAGAGAAAATGTTGATAATACAATTTGAATAAATGTTATGGCTCAAAAACTGAAAATTCAATAAGATTGTTTTCCATTCCTCCTTAAGCCGGCCGCCTGGGTGTAAGTATTAGCATATTCGGGGCCTGGAAGTGTTTTTTCGTAAGTAAATTATAGTAGATGTAATACAACCCACAAAATGGACTAAATAACTCAAGGAATTAAAACATAAAGTACAACTTTAAATTAATCACCAACACTTAGGATTTTATCGAAACTATAACAGAACAAGACCATTAAGGTTTTTTCAAACCTTAAAGGAATTAAATTATGAACTAAATTTTCAGAGTAGCATTGTTTCCACTATAGGCTAATTAACATTACGGAAAAATTAAAAGAAAAACATTTTTCCATTTACATAAACTGTCGACACGCGGAATTAACACACACTGTCCTGAAACATCCTGTATTAAACCTTCATATTCCAGAATACCATTCATACCAACTGGGCTTTGTAGCCCATTAGAGATTCGAAACAAATGACGGGTGTATAATAGGCAATTATAGGTCATTATATCGATTATGTTTCGAGACTTGTTTCAGAACGAAGCTTCGATCGGCTGGCCTTTTGTGCCGCTCCTTAACGCAGGAGGGTTCGACAGCAGTGATGGCAACGTTGGAATGTGCGAACAAGTCGGGGAAATATGCTGTGAACGCGAGCAACACGGAGCGGAACACCGGCGCGGCGTCCCGTAGTTGGCAGGCCTGCGCGCGGATTCCTGGCGGGTGGCAGCCCTGCGCTCACTCGCCCGGGTCATAACTGCGCGCCGCCCGCGGTTGGGAATGCTAATTAACAGCATTATACAAATATCACAGTGCGACTCCCGCCGTGTCCCCGACAACAGCACGATTAGCATTTACAACCAATTACTGCGTTACGGTGCATGCGTAGCGTAACATACAAAGCTACAAAGCACTAACGCTTTCACAGAAATTGACAAGATCGTGTGCTCAAAAACTGACAGAGGGCGCGAATATTATCTTCAGTACTCGACGAATATGAAGGAAAAGGGAAATATTCGCAAGTTCAATGACCTACATGTTAGTATCTGCTGTCCTGTACACTCTCAAGGCCGTCTATTGGTTCATTGCCTGTTGCTCCAGTGAGTAGCAGCTAATAGGAAACGGTCAGGGCTTAAGCGCATGGGCCCGAGTTTCTTCGCATTTAACGACAATTATTTTTTAAAACATAAATGGGAGCCGATATCGTAAAATCGCTTCGTAACTTTGTTACGGCTGATTTAAACTGCATACTCTAATTTTGTCGAGTCAGAAGACTGCTAAATAGATACAAATTAGTTAATTAACGAAATTTCCGTTTAATTGTTGAATTAGCTCAACTCTTCATACAGTATGTCTCGAAAAATTACATTGCATAGTAAAACCAATTTGTAAAAAAGTTACGAAGCGATTTTACGATATCGACTCTCGTATGCATTTAAAAAAATAATTCTCTCGAAAGCCGAGAAACTCGGGCCCAAGCCCTTAAGGTTCTTATCTAGGGAGGCTGCGTTAGTGTGTGTGTGAGGCACAACATCGGTAATGCGCTAAGGGCGTAGTCAGCCGGCGTATGTACCGCAATATCGTCTCAATGCACCTTCCACGCAACTGGCGTGCGGACATTTACTATTAATCACTTTCCTATGGGACTCTAAGCGGTGACCATGTCATTTTATTTGTGCAAACTATCCTTTAAAGTCTAACGCATACTTCTATCATGGTGTTTTTCGAATCCGGCCGATATATTTCTAGATACGGCAGTCTGGAAAGGCCGTTTTGAGCCATTGTGAGGGGCCTAAAAATCATGTTTCTATTAAGCTGTACTACTTTTTAAACTTATAGAAACGTTTTTTTAAGTGTACGTTCTTTTCGTAGACATACACGTGTAATGCGTGTTGAGTAGTTCCCTCAAAAAATGATTGATCGCAACACGCTGCGTAGCGTTTTCAGCGCAGGTAGATAGGAACATTATGGTGGCCGTCTACCCGCGCGTGAGAGGCTTATAAGTGACGGAGATATAAGGTCGACCTTGAAGCGCGCATCAAATGCCGCGTCGCCTCAACGAGCCAAGCGCTGAACTAGCGTGCAAGCTTCCCGCCGAACGGCTTTATACTATGGGACACTAAGAGGTGACCATATAATTTTCTTGGTGGAAAGTCTGCAACTAAGTTCAGTGCAGGTCGCAATCTGAGCATCACATACGTCCGGTTAGTGCATTTTGAAGTACGGAAGTTTGAAAAGGCAGTTTTTAGCCATGTTGGAGGGCTTAGAAACAGTGTTTCTAATGAGCGTGGCGTGTTGAGGGCGATCAAGTGAGATAAAGTCATACATTTATGTTTATATGAAATATTGTTAGTATCGTAGACGATACTTGTGAGTGCAGTTTCCTTTTACGAAACAATTTTAACTGGCGTAGTTCTCTCATAAAAGTGCGACAAAGCGAAAGAAATCCCACGAACAATTTTTTAAATTATAAAAATATCTGAATTTAAAACATTTTTTTTTGTAATATTGCGTTTTTTTAAATTCAAAATATTGTGTTGTGGGTTTCTTAATGTTTTATTACATAACCCATAGCAAGTTATTTCACTGTGAATTATTTCACGTACGTTAGTCAATTGGTTTTCACTATTTACATGGCAGCATAACATGCAAATTTTGACTCTGATGCACTGTTATGAGAAAACTACGCCATCTAAAATTGTTACGTAAGAGGAAACTGCACTCACAAGTATCGTCTACAAAACTAACACTATTTCATATAAACATAAATGTATGACTTTATCTCACTTGAACGCCCTTAACAATGAGGTTCCGACCTTGTCTGAAGTTTGTTTTCTTTTCGTACGTCGGCACAATGGGCACACATTGAATATTTTCGTAGAAAAAAACCTGTTTACGAACTGTTACAATCTTAATATTCTCGTGGGTTTATTTTTGTGAATATTTATTCTATTTGGGGGGTATCACTAAGATGGTAGCTACACTGTGGGTTAATTCAGATGTTATTTAGGGCTAAATGACTTTAAGACAGTTATGGTTAAGCCGACATTTACTATACTACATTGAAAAAATAATATAGTTGTAGGTACCATACTTCTGTCAAAATAGAGACAGCAAAATAGTTTGGTTGTTGGTACTACTCTGGACATTTCCTTCAGCAATGTTTTGTAGAAGAAACAAAGAGTCCCGTTGCTTTTACAAACCACATGGTAACTTCTACAAAACAGATTGTTGAGAAAATGTCCAGAGTAGTACTGTTTTGCTGTCTCTATTTTGACAGAAGTATGGTACCTACAACTATATTATTTTATCAGTGTTCAGTGGCAGGTACACTGAATACAAAATAAGTTACAAAGAGTTCTATTTATTTAGGAGAGGAACGCAATATTGCTGATTATTAATTACTGTGTTAAGTTGAGGGTTGCTGCCACATAATTAGATCTGATGACCTTATCGAAAGCTGGACTGATGAGGAGACGGCATCGATGGACGTCTGCGGACACTTACACGTAAAAAATCGTAATTTTACGTGTTAAAGAACAGTAAATATTAGACTACGGATAAAATTTATTAACATAATCTGCAAATATGTAGAAATGCAAATATTGCATTATATACATGTAAGCACAGACTAGATAGTAATACAGACGCGAAATGACATGGCGGCTCGTTTTATACTTGCGAACTCCGCCGCTAATTGGCTGCCCGAATCTGTTGATACCAGCCCCGTGTATGTTTGGCTCTTGCATGTTACAACAGGTTTCCTATTGGCCTGGCTGCCGACTAGCAGGGGAGCCGCCTTATGCTGATTGGCGGTAGGAGTTTACGCCATGTTGCTGGCCAGGGAAGCCATTTTGCTGGCGTCAGTGACTGAGTTCGGCATCTTACCAGCTATTTCACTTCTGTATTTCTAAATATTCTGTGATGTGGCTATGAACTGAGCCATGCTTACATCACAGAATATTTAGAAATACAGAAGTGAAATAGCTGGTAAGATGCCGAACTCAGTCACACACGCCAGCAAAATCGCTTCCCTGGCCAGCAACATGGCGTAAACTCCTACCGCCAATCAGCGTAAGGCGGCTCCCCTGCTAGTCGGCAGCCAGGCCAATAGGAAACCTGTTGTAACATGCAGGAGCCAAACATACACGGGGCTGGTATCAACAGATTCGGGCAGCCAATTAGCGGCGGAGTTCGCAAGTATAAAACGAGCCGCCACGTCATTTCGCGTCTGTATTACTATCTAGTCTGTGGCCACATATAGTAGAAGGACGCGACCTTAGATGTGGCAACCCTGCACACAAGTGTCACTTGAACACTTCTTGTAGCTCTCCAAA
>PNEQ01092659.1:22386-45643 GCA_003012365.1 Medauroidea extradentata
AAAAAAAAAAAAAAAAAAAAAAAAAAATTCCATCATTTTTGCTTATTTTCACGACGAAAAACGTGGTTCTTTGGGTAATGAAATCTAAAAAACCATTCAGTATAATTCTACAAAAAAATTCAGCTACAAATTATAACATATAAGTGTCAAAACTGTGCAGCGAAGTTTTGATATGAGTATTAGGTAGCAATAAAAAAAATATTTTCGAAATCACTGCGAAACTCCGTAACAAGGCCTTAAGGTCGTGGCCTTCTGATAAAGATGGCTATGCTCAGACCCGCGTGATGAAACTGTTCTACGGAAACTCCTGTTGGATTAGAAAATATTTTTTTCATGAATCCACGGAGGTATCCGGAGAAATTCTTACCGGGAATTCCGTTAATCGACGGAGGAAATTTTGTCACAGTGACGGCCAAAAATCTGCTCGAGAAAACCAGGTGTCCCTAGGTATCAGCACTAAGGTGAGGAAGATTCTGTGCTCGGACGGCGATAACGGCGTTGTTTATGTACGAAGCAGCCAGATGCGACCTGTTATTGTATCCCAGCTTGGAGGGTCCGAGTTAACTGTCCCTATAAACTGCCACAATTCCCTGCTCCAGGGCGTAAATTTATACGACGCGGCTCGGGATATATCTGCTTTACTGCGCGTCACACGACCCGTTATACGACACGTAAATTTCTCTGCGAACCCCGTCTTGCGTCACGCATCCCTTTACCAACCTCTCATCTCTTTCCTAGAGAGAAAGCTGATACATGCTGCCAAGGAATAAGTATTACAAATTGATAGGAGTGGTAGATTAGGGGTGGTAATCTTAAACATTTTCATTTGCCGTCCGCAAACGAACCCACAAACCCCACCCGCTTAAGGGCGCGGCAACCTCAGTTTTCAACGTCTTTTTTTGTTTTTATATTTGTACCAAATTTTTTTCTTATTTTATTCATAAATTGTGATAAAATCTTTTTCTTAGGAAATTTTTGTATCTCTCATAGTTTTTGCGTAATGAGTCGTAAACGTCAAAATTTGAACTTTACGATTTTAAGTACGCCACTAAAACCAACTGACATTCCAATCTGAAAAAATTCATACTGTATAACAATGTTGTAGGCTTTGATTTGACATATAAAAAAATTTAAAAAAACCAACAATTATTTGTATTTTTAAAAATTGTCGATATTTTTCTCATTTTTATTTCAAATTTCAGCATTTTTTATTAAATACAAAAGTATTTTATTTTTGGTTTTTATATATGTCAAATCATAGCCTACAACATTGTTATACACTGTGAATTTTGTCGGATTGGTATGTCAGTTGGTTTTAGTGGCGTACTTAAAACCGTAAAGTGTAAATTTTTGTGTTTACGACTCATTACGCAAAAACTATGAGAGACACAAAAGTTTCCTAAGAGGAAGATTTAATCACAATTTATGTCGAAAATAAGAAAATAAATCTGGTACAAATATAGAAATAAATAAAGACGTTGAAAACTGAGGAGAACCGTGCCCTTAAGGCCTCACTCTTTAATTTAGCAGTGGTTTCGAAAATATTTTTTTAACACAAATTAATACATATAGGCCTATCAAATACCGTAGAATCGTGGTTCTACATAAGGCAAGTCTTACACTACGATTCCAATGACCCATAGGTAGAGCCATGACTTCGTACTGAAAATGTTTTTACACCGTTTGGTTTCACTGCTTTATGTGTGCAGCTGTACCTTTGCTTCATGTTCAGTCATTGGCTTTCTAATTCTCGCTTATCTTGGGGTTTTATTGGCAAATCACAGACGTGCGGTATCATTAACACCTTATTCTGATTGGTGTAGTCAAATAAGAGGCGTGTCTGAAGAAAGACACGCTGCCAATAACCATGAAGCACTGCTGCAGATGTGCACATAAGACATTGAAACAAAATGCTGCAAAAATTTTTTCGCGTTAATCTTATGGTTCTACACACGAGGGAAGTCTCAAGTAAATGGAGATTTTTGCATCAGCTCTTTTCACTTCATTATGTGTACAACCAAGGCTCTGCTTCATCGTCTCTGATAAGATGACTTAACTCTCAGCGTTTAGAAGTTCCATCCGCTATTCAAAGACGTGTGGTGCTTTAGTATCTATATTCTGATTGGTACAGACAAATAAGCGACGCCTCTCTACAAACACAACCCTGCCAATGATAACAGAATATTTATTAATACAGAAGTGAAATAGCTGATAGGACAGCGAACTCAGTCACACACGCCAGCAAAATAGCTTCCCTGGCCAGCGACATGGCGGAGACACCTACAGCCAATCAGCGTAAGGCAGCTGCCCTTTTATCCGGCAGTCAGGCCAATATGAAACCTGCAGTAACATGCAGGAACCAAACATACACGGGGCTGGTATCAACAACCTCGGGCAACCAATAAGCGGCGAAGTTCGCCCGTATCAAACGAGCCGCCATGTCATTTCACGTCTGTGTTACTATCTAGTCTGTGGCCAATGATCATGAAACAGAGATGCAAAAATGCACGTAAGACACTGAAACAAGTAATGCATAATTAATTTCACCAAACATCTGTGCCTCTAGTAAACACTCAAGAAGGTAAGCGATACAAAGATCGTTAATGATGTTCACGTGGCAAAAACGGATAAGTTTATATTTGTACAACATAGTGCTAGTTTTACAGACGTTACTTTTGATTACATTTTCCACTCGTGAAACATGTTTTTTAGCTCTCATAGTATTTCCATAGCGACATATCAAATTCAAAATTTGCAAGTTACGGGAATATGATATTAACAAAAACCAACAGTCTTACGCCAATGAAATAATTTACACTGGAATTAGATAGTATGGGTCATGTGCTAAAATATTTAAAATAACACAATGCAATTCCCTTGTTTATTTTGTGGCTATTTTTTAAAATACAAAAGGACTTAGTTGTGTAATTTAAATCTTTAAGCACGTGCCCATACTATAAAATCTCAGTGTATATTATTTAATTCGAGTAAGTCAGTTGGTTTTCGTTATTAGCATGTTCCCGTAATTTGCAAATCTTGACTTTGACATGCTGTTATGGAAAGACTCTGGTTAACTAAAAAAATGCCACGAGTGAAATATGTAGTCAAAAGTAACGTTTGTTAAACTAACACTACCTCGTACAAATATAAAATTATGCACATTTGCCACGTGACCACCCTTTAGGGCGACGCTGCCTGTCAATATGCAATGCATTATCGCCTCTATGTGAACGCCTCTCTCAACTCGAGGGCAGTGCTTTGCTATCGTTAATTTCCCTACGGAACTTATATTTATTTTATAATTAGTTTGGTATTTTTCTTGTAACAGTAGTTAGAAAAATCAGTTTTCAGTAATTATGAGAGATCCGAAGAAATTCTTACAGTAAGTGAGCCAAATTTTAAAACATTTGGCGACAGTGTGTGTTCTAATTGTAGATATGCAAATGTAATGGGCGTTTAGTAGTTTGGTTAATACTTGAAATGCATAATCACCACTCATTACTGTGCACTTCAGCTACAGGTACGATGGGTGTATTAACAACGGTAAATAACAACACCTCATATTGCTACTGCTACGCGGTAAAGCGTTATGGAACGTAGGCAAATCTAACTATAGAGATAATGTAAAACGGTAAATCTGTTTCCCATATAATTATGTTAGCATACATTGTGTACAGTTCAACACATACGAAATTGACCAAACTTGTGATACAACACAAGTTAAAATTTCATTTGAAGGTTGTTCACGTTACGACTTATTTTATTCACGATTTGGGAGATATTGCTTTGTTTCATGCCACGAAGACAAGGGGCTCATTAACTGAATAAATTAACATAATTAATAATACTCTCATTTTTAACCATAAATACACTAATATTAATTTAAAAATTTTAAGTGATTTTTTTATATTTAAACACTTTGTATGGACTAAGCTTACGCGATCCTTCAAATTATTTAATACAGTAGCGACCAGGAATTCCATAGAAACATCGCTTGGTTGAAATGCGGCGAAATTTAAAACTTAAGTTTAACGCAAAATTGTAATTCTCAAATAAAAATCGCGGATAAATATTAATATTAACACAGTTTTCCGAAGGAAATTGTATCTTCACCCTGACCACGTAATTTTTTCTCCGAACTTAAGGGTTTTGCATGAATCCTAATTAAATTTAAAAATTTTCACAACACTGTGTTTGTATTTAAATCCCAATTCCCAATTTTGATATGATTTCATTTTCTGACTATAGTTTTCAATTCTACTGAAAACTTATGGAAACGAGCAAAAAGGTAGACAGTAATTTTCGCCTACGGGGCACAACAAGTTGAGTACAGTCAACGCCCTACATCGTTGCACGGGAGAAACACCTTCATCGCCGACGTGTAAATGTATCGGAAATGTTTCACAGCGTAGCAACAAATGGTCCGATACACACAAAAAAATTAGGTCAGACGTCGGCACACCCCGATAGTGGCGTGTGTTGTGTTACCCATGTTCATGACAAACTGGATAGGACAGCCCGGGTTTTGTTCGGTTCCAGAGATAACGCGGCCAACACGAGTGATGAGAACGCGTATTTTTGCCCGGGTGTCACCTACAAATCACACCGCGGACAATACGAGTGCTGTGAAGAACTGCGGTTGTAAGTATTACAGGCACGGCCATGTACATGCAGTAGAGATAATAATTAGAGGCACGAGTATTTTGTGTATTGATTGTAGGTCAGGTTGAACGCCAATAACCTGTATATCACTGTAACTTCCGAGATTATACGGCAGTTGTGTTGACACATCTTTGAAGGTTGCAAGCCAGTAGTGAATAATAAAATAATGCCTGGGGCAACCCACTTCTACGGTTAGGAGTCAATGTATATTCGACTTTGGCTAGTGTGTGTGTATAGTACTAAGAAGTCTATAGACTTCTACCGGATTAATACGCGAAATACTAGCTCCTCTAATATTCACCTCTCGCCCAATATTACTATCCATCTATATGAGACGTGAAAATGGTTGGCTTGTAATTACGGGGCAGCCAGCCAGGCATAACCAACTAGTCGTGTTGCCTGAATTATAGACCAACCCCCTTCGACCTCCCTCCTTCAGGCCTTTTAAGAGTTGGTGTGTTGGGGTGAAAGGGTTTTACGTCCTTAAAGGAGGCCTTAAGAGGTCGTGGTACATAATTCAACGCTAAAAGCATTAACCTAAAACTGTAGGTTTCTTGAAGCCAATTTGCGAAAATTAAACATTGTAAATCCTAGAGA
The DNA here is from genome assembly GCA_003012365.1 of Medauroidea extradentata. NCBI lineage: Eukaryota > Metazoa > Arthropoda > Insecta > Phasmatodea > Phasmatidae > Medauroidea > Medauroidea extradentata. The sequence continues at coordinate 27,646 of PNEQ01092659.1, forward strand.
ATAGTTTTAGCCAAAATTTTAAACAAAATTGTTTCCAGAGTTACGAACTTCTCTGAGGTTCGTGCATTTAACAGCGGCGCAAGAGATCAAGTGTTACCAATTAGTAATTCTGGATAAATATTTACTCATGAAGTTGGCAAATACCATTATCTAGGATTGTCATTGAGTATTTTATCCATATTGGCTTCGAAAAAGACGTAGACATCAATTGATGTTTTCAGTGTTTATTTATCTACAACGCACTCTTAAGGGCGCCGCTTACCCGCGCGTTAGAGACTCCGAAACGACGGAGCAGTAAGGTCGACCTTGAAGCGCGCATCACATGCCACGTCGCCTCAACGAGCCAAGCGCTGAACTAGCGTGCAAGCTTCCCGACGAACGGTTTTTACTATGGGACATTAAGCGGTGACCATATAATTTTATTGTTGGGAAGTCTGCAACTAAGTTCAGTGCAGGTCGCAATCTGAGTTTCATATACATCCGCTTAGTACATTTTGAAGTACGAAGTCTGAAAAGGCTGTTTTTAGCCTTGTTGGAGGACTAATAACTGTGTTTGTAATGAACATAGTGTTATAACAGCGATCTTCCGACCTTGACCGAAGTGTGTTTTATTTTCTAACGTTGGCACAATGGACACGTGTGCAATAGATTAGTAGAAAAAACCTTTTTACGAACACACTGCAACGTTTTCAAGTCATAACTAAAGATGATGGTTTATCGCAGAAAAACTTGACTATTTGCTAGGCTTCAACATACGTTCAACTTATCAAAAGATTACTGGCTTTTCCTTGTACGTGGAGCTACTGCCCTATTTGACTGAGCCAATAAGAATGCCGCTATTTTAATATTTAATGCAGGTTATTGGTCTGCAGACAGCTACGTTGTGTCAGTGTTTTCAAGGCTATGTTGACACAAAACATTTTCGCGATATACCATCATCTCTAGTCATAACATTTATTCAAGTTAAATTATCAAAATTCTATCTTCAACAAGCCATAGGATATATACTTGGTAAAATACTTGACATAAATAATGATGAAATCTTTCATTAATTTACTTTGCAGAATCGTTGCAAGGGAATTATAGGATATCTTTCAAGAATAATTACAAAGGCAATCTGAGATGAACATGTAAGACTATTATGATCTCCAAAATTCATCACAAATAACTTTTATGCCTCAACATTGCCACATTTATAAAAAAAAATTGTAACGGCATTACTGCAGATAATCGATAAATAAAATTTAGCATCTAGCTCTCCCCTTTAAGGGCGCATTTCACCTCAGTTTTAAACGTTTTTATTTATTTTTATATTTGTGCCAGATATTTATTTTCTTATTTTAAACATAAGTTGTGACTAAATATTCCATTTAGGAAATTTTTGTATCTGTCATAGTTCTTGCATAATGAGTAGTAAATTTATAAATTTGCACTTTACGGTTTTATATACGCCACTAAAAAAAATTGACAAATCAAACCGAAAAAAATTCACAGTGTATAACAATGTAGTCGACTATGATTTGACCTGTATAAAATAAAAAATAAAATATTTTTGTATTTTATAAAAATGCTGAATTGTAAAATGAAAATTTATAAATTTCAACCTTTTTTTAAATGTATGCTTAAAATAAGAAAATAAAAAACTGATACAAATATAAAATGAAATAAAAACGTTGAAAACTGAGGTGAACCACGCCCTTAAAAGCCTATGAGGAAGAATCGAGGTGAAGGAGCAACACAATATCCATGCCGAGCCTGGAATCAAACGTAGGACCTCTCGCAAAAAGAAGTGTTTAGTAATTATGCTAGCACAGACACAAAGTTATTTATTTATTCATTATCGACCAAGTGCAGCCCAAGGCTGTTATGCAATTGATATATCATTTGTATTCAACGACACAACAAAGATTAAACATTACATACAACAACTATTATTGTCAGTTTGGGTCTATATACTAACGATTCCAATACATCTAGTTAATAAAAAAAAAAGGAGAATTAAATTTACTGAAGACAGCTTTTACTTTTGCTGGCCCTGGATCAGAAGAAAGGATTTGTACTTCACCTTGAACAAGTTAAGCGAGGTGGTTTTTAAATCACAAGTCACAAAAAAAGAATAGGATATGTGCCGTGCATTGAATCACTCGTCCGAGTACAGTTTCAATGAGGGTGGAAGGAAGGAGTGCTTGCCCTCGGGCCAAAACTTGCCAATTGCCATGAAGCAGAGCTGCAGATGTGCACGTAAGGCAGTGAAACGAAGTGGCGGAGAAATATTTTCGAGAAAACTACCAGTCTTATTAATACTTCTAAGCAAACTTTCAGTCTACACTTACGCTGGGGGCCGAGAGGTCAGACCTCTCGCCTCCCACTAAGGCGATCGGGGTTCGATTCCCGGCGGAGTCAGACCCCGTATTTTCGCACGTGGGAATCGTGCTGGACGATGCCGCTTGTCGGTGAGTTTTCTCGGGGATCTCCCGTTTCCCCCGCCCATTCATTCCGTCGCTGCTCCATACCACAGAACATTTAGGAATACAGAAGTGAAATAGTCGGCAGGAAGGCAAACTCAGTCACACACGCCAGCAAAATGGCTTCCTTGGCCAGCAACATGGCGGAAACACCTTCTGCCAATCAGCGTGAGGCAGCTGCTCTGCTAGTCGGCAGCCAGGCCAATAGGAAACCTGTAGTAACATGCAGGAACCAAACAGACACGGGGCTGGAGTCTACAGCCTCGGGCAGCCAATAAGCGGCCAAGTTCGCCTATATCAAACGAGCCGCCACGTCATTTCACGTCTGTATTACTATTTAGTCTGTGTCCATACTCACATCATGTCACCTCCCATCAGCGCTGAAGACCTCGATGTTAAGCGCTGACCAAAACATCTTCACTCATTATCATTACGCCAAAACACATTTTAGAATTTGAATGCAGCAACCACCTTACACGATGATTTCATGATCACCATCTTGAGTGGTATCGATAATTGTTGGATGTATTCCGATTTAAGTAGTCTACTGTACTACTGTGGACGTACGCCATTGTAACATTATGTCCTCCCATAAATCTTAGAATGAGACTAAGAAAAAACACAAGCAAACGAAAGAGCGATATAGAGAGAGAGAGACAAAAAGAGAAGAAGCCTAGTTTGGCTGCTGTCAGCACATCCATAAACCGGAGCAACTTTTATTTTTTATGTTTATGTTCCTTTACTTGTTGTTGACTAATTCATAGAGCCACGATTTTGTCGCGAAAAGATGTTTGCAACATTTTGTTTCAGTGTCTCGTGAGCACCTCGGCAGCTTTGCTTCACGGCTATTGGCAGCGTGTCTTTGCTCAGGCACGTCCCTCATTTGACTGCACCAATAACAATGAGGCTATCGTGACGCAATACGTCTGTGATTTGTCAGCAGAACCTCAAGACAAGTGACAGTTACAACGTCCAGTCACTGGCCACGAGACAGAGTTGCGGATGTCAACATAAGGCATTGAAACCAAATGTTGCAAAAATCTTTTCGCCATAAAATCGTGACCCTACTACAGTGAAACCTCGTTAGTACAAACCCTTTTAATACAAAGTTCTCATTACTACAAAGTGGTTTTCATTCCCCTTGGAATAATATCAGAAATTAAGTATTAACTTAAATTTTCAATAAAAACTTCCCGTATACGTAAAACAGCGTGGGAACTAGTTAATTGGTTAAAGGAAGTCATGATGGTGGTTTGAAAAATTTTATTTTGGGACTTAACACCCTGAAAATACATAGGCTATATATTTTTTTTGTTTGTTTTTGCAAACACCTCTTAATACAAACCTCATTATTACAAACCGCATAAATTTAGGTCCCTTCAGGTTGGTATTAATGAGGTTCCACAGTAATTCCTTATGGATAGGGACCTGAAAAATTCGCGTTTTATTTTAGATACAAGCTAGAATTCAATCAACTGTATGTTCGTGTCACTTGCGCAACTGACCCTCGACTAATTTGACACCTCGTGTAAGTCGCTGAGTCAATAATAAAAATGTAACTAAATGCAGGCCCGTCTTACTGTGTCAGCGAGCAGCCAATAAACAGGTGTTGTGTGCTTGAGTACATATATATTCTTGGAGTCTAACCTACATGTCAATGAACCCGCGAATTTTTCCCGTCTCTACTTATGGAATCTTGCATGTTCTGTTGTTGTAGTTTATGGGTGTGTTGACTACAGCCAAACTAGGCTTGTTTTCTTATTTTTTTCCTTTTTTTTCGTTTGCTTGTGTTTTTCTGCCTCATTCTAAGATTTTGACACGACATAATATTGCAATGGCGTATGTCCACAACAGGACAGTACGTTATTATGTCCCATTGCAAGAAACAGTTGTAGACAGTACTCCAATTAATTAAATTATTTTCGAAAGGACTTGAATTAACACTGTGTGCCTGAAGCAAAAGACAACACTGGCAATATATGGAAAAAATTAGTGTCCCTGACTTTTAAGTTGGTAAAGATTTGTTGCTAATACCTAAGTTTATAAAAAGATCTACAGCATCAGAGTGGTTTTGGGCACCTCAATTATAGTTAACCAACAAGGATTTGCGCATTTAATTATCTACCGTAGTTAAAATCATTGATACGATGAATAATTAGTATTGTTTAATTGTGCTTATTTGGGAACGTTATAAGTAATTACAACGTTTTAGATTTGCGATTATAAAAACTCAGTATTAACAATTGACTAGCATATTGTTTTCTTAATTTTCTGAATTAAACTATGTACAAAATACGCAATTCCCATAGAAACTCACACTTGTCACATTATGATAAAACATTATCATCCAATACAACTGCATTTCCTAGATACGAAAAAAGTCGCCTTTGGTAAATAGAGAAAGTCTTTGTATTTATAATGATAGAATAAACTATTGTCGGAAAGTTATTCTTTTGAAAAAAGTCTACGTGGAAACATTATTTTATATATTATATGAAATGGATTAAATAATTACCGGAGTAAACCATTTAAAAGAATTCTCTATGCAGCTCTACTGTGGAACCAAGCGAAAATTCTCGTCGGGCATAAATTCGGGTTCGCAGCGAGAAACTCCTCTCCAATGAAGAAAACTTTGACATAACGTCAGCTCTCGAACGTGTTCAAATCCTTCCCGAACACTCCTAGCCGATATGACAAGGATTTCTTCCTTCCATCCTTCCCGCTCAACCGCTCTTTGCAGATGTTAGCGGACAAGTTCGTTTTTATTCCACCCGTAGAAAAATCACGAGCGAAAATTGCTTCGGGAACTTTTACGTTCTTCCCTCTGTCCTGCCACGTTCTTCATCTGCTGACGACCCGACAGATCCGGACTGAATCGGACTGTCGTTTCCAGCAGCCAGGACGGACAGTGGGAAATATCTCCAATCTACATATCGCAAATTACTAACAATTTTAAAGATTCTGTATGTAGTTTAAACTGACCATATATCCATAACAGTTTTTTTTTCATGCACCATTGCAAGCGAATGTTACCGTGTTGCAGAAAATCTCATAATAAAACAAAAAAACAAAGAAGAAAAGCCAGTGAGCTGTAGTCAACAGACATACCCCATACAGATAATTCCTGAAAGGAATTTAGTCATATCCCAGAAGACGTCACAAGGACAAAAAACAGATGTAAACAACACAAAATTAATCCCTAAGTGGAATATAGTCGACTGGAGAAACACGGCACAAAAAACAACAAAAGACAGACGAAAAATGATAAAACCCACAAAGATAGGGCGTGTGAAAAAGGCACTAAATGGATGAACGACGACAACACAAATAAAGAGATACACGAATGGATATAAACACAGACAAGACTCAACACAGACAAAAAAAAATAGTCGGCTTCTCAAGACGACAACATTTGCGACGTTTCGACGTTTCAGGAACTGGTATCAATTCCGTCTTCAGGCACACGTACAGACAGCGGAACTTCAGCAGACTGACTGTGACACGCGGAAAAATAAAGGTCTTATACAGGATGTTATGTAATTCGCGTATATGGACTGCACCACCCAAATAAGTGGCCAAAACTACGCAGAACAGTCTATACTCTTTGGTAAAAAGTCGCCAGACCCTTAGTTTACGAGAAAGGTTACTTTAAACCTCCGAAAAACCACGGAAGTGGAAATGTGTGGTAAGGATGTTCTTAGAAACGGACTACACCACGAGGATAAGTGACTAAAACTGAGCAGAATATACTCTTTGGCAAAAAGTTTCCAGGCTCTTAGTTTACGAGCAAAATTACAAGGCTGTGCGGACAACCTACCCTTCATTCCCACTCACAGGCACTCTGGACCTATCTCTTAAACTCAAAAAAATCACAGTGGATAAAGACATTGCAGGCTACAATGTCATGCTAATACAAATAAAGAATAAAAATTATTTGTATCAAAAAATGCTGAAACTGAAAACAACAATTTTGAAAGTTAAATAACTTTATTTAAGGTACAAATAATTTTTATTCTTTATTTTTATGAGCATGACATTGTAGCCTGCAATGTCTTTATACACTGCGATTTTATTTTAGTGTGTTATATCAGTTGGTTTTAGTGTAGTCCTTAAAATGGAAACATGCAAAATATGTCTTTAACACGCCATTACGCGAAAACTATGAGAGATAAAAAAATTTCATAAGAGCGAAATTTAGTTACATTTTGTGTCTAAAATAAGAAAAAAATATCTGGTGCAAATAGAAAATAAAATAATGGTGATGAAAATTGCAGTAGTCGGCGCCCTTAAGGGGTTTATACAGCTGACGCAAGGGCGGTGTTTCAGCGTGTAAGTAGGAAATATTTTAAGGAGATACTAACAACTGTTCGTTCGATATTTTTATCTACGACAAGAAAACACGTTTAAAACTATGCTTCTCCATTCAGGTTTTCTAGATATGACGCTTAGAAACAAGACTTAGGGGCACCGCAATATGGCTGAAAACAGCTTTTTCAGACTGCTGTCACGCAAGAATCACCTACCGGAGTATCATAACAAAAATGGTTAAGCAAGCGCGGGACTTTACTAAGCACTTCCCGTAAAAGTCCCATAAGAAAGACAGCGACGGAAACACTGCACGCTGTTCTCGCTCCCCGCACATAAAGGCGATAACGTTGTTGACGCACAAGCCAATATAGCTCTTATCACTCCCCTGCTTCCTTATCTCTAACGTGGCATCTAGCGCCTCTATAGGACTCATAAGGGCGCGGTCTACTAACATTTTCATCACCATTTTTTAAAATTCTTATTTGTACCAGATATTTTTTTCCCCTTATTTTAGACACAAAATGTGACTAAATTTGGCTCTTATGAAATTTTTTTAGCTCTCATATTTTTCGCGTAATTGCTTGTTAAAGTCATATTTAGAAGTTTCCGTTTTAACGACCACAGTCTATCCACTGTGATTTTTTTTTTTTTAGTTTGGTACAGCAGTTGGTTTTAGTGTAGTCATTAAAACGGAAACATGCAAAATATGACTTTGACAAGCCATTACGCGAAAACTATGAGAGATAAAAAAAATTTCATAAGAACCAAATTTAGTCACATTTTGTGTCTAAAATAATAATAAAAAATACAGTGTACAAACAAAAAATTAAAAACGGTGATGACAATTGTAGTAGACCGAGCCCTTAAGGGTGTTCGATTGCGATAAAATCATAATTTTATATTTTTGGTAAAATAGCGTTAGTTTTCTAGACGAAAACCAACTGACCTTTTTACAAAATAATTCACTGTGAACTTACATTCTATGAGCTATGCAATGAAACATTATAATAACCCACAACGTAATATTTTGAATTAAAAAAAATAATAACATAGAACAGAAAAAAATTGCTGATTCAGCTCTCGGGATATTTCCTAATGTTTTATTAGTACCCAATAGTATATTATGGTCTTCACTATTTTTATGGCAGCAGAATATGAGAAATCTACCCCAGTTAAGATTGTTTCGTAAGAGGAAACTGCACTTACAAGTATCGTCTACAAAACTAACACTATTTCATATAAATATAAAATTCGTCCACTCCCATCACAGGATAGTAAACATTTTACAGTTGGACGATGTTTTGTATCAAACCGACTATATGTGCCGATTGTTATCGGCGTATGAAATATTTTTCTGGTTTGCAACTGTCGTACAAAAAGTATTTTAATCATGTTTCGTGTTTCACTCTTAAGTACATGTTGGCACACAGTCCGTTAGTACACAAACCCGTCAGTTTGAGCATATTATTAGTTAAAAATGCCCTTCAGGCCACAGAAACGGCCCTGCAACAGCAAAAGTCTAATGAATACGCAGAAAATTGAATTCAGTCTGCTGTCAAATATTAACGCGAAATTTGCAGAGTCCGTAGCTATTATATCCTAATGGAGATTAAAGGTAAGGAGGTTATATCAGTTAAACAGTCCATTTTCAACGCACATAAAACGATGGATGCTAATGGTGCGAATGGGACAAACCAGTAATCTTTACTAATATTATAGATGCGAATGGGAGTTTTTTGTTTATTTATTTGTTTGTTTGTTACGCTTTCACGCCTAAACCACTGAACCAATTTTGATGACAATTTGTATAGGGGTAGATTGGACCTTGGAGAAAAACATGGGCTACATTTTACAGCTAAAATAAAACTTGAAGGGGGTTAAATTGGGGATGAAAGTTATATAGATATACCAGCTGATTCCCGCACCGTGAAAATTGGTACACATAGATAATTGAACACTAAGAATATTTTCACGATATCTATTCCTCGATAACTCCATCTAGATGACGCTGCAATCGAGGGGCCGCAGATCCCAGGAACATAAAGAGAGCCGACTTAGAAGGCGTCAACGCAAGTGCGATGGTGAGGAACCGAGGCGTACTATGTCAACTTTCCAAGTGGTTCACATGTGGCGTCTTTTCGAGGGCCAAATTATACGCAAACAAAGTCAAGACTACCTTATTTATTTCAATGATGTTTGACACTTATTTAAGGACATTAACGCGAGCGAAGCCACGGGTAAAATCTAGTTGTTTATATTCTAAAAACGTACATCTGAATGAAACTAAAATAAATAGCTCTTACGCTTGTATACAAATATTTATGCAGCTGTGTTAGAATTATGTTTGCTCCGGATACACTGAGTGGGTGGTCAGCGTTCTGATCGCCCGACCGCCGAGTACACTTCAAATTTATAGCACGGCCATCTGAATACAACCATCGTACGTCATTTGTTAATTAGATGCTGCCACAACCAGAATTCAAAATCCTGTCCGACTCGACATCGCCGAAGTATGGTAACCGGATGCTAAAAATTTACTACTGTTTCAGAGGACTGCTCACAGTTAATTAATGAACGGAAGCACAATGATACTCATGAAACCAGCATTATCAGAACATATTTGTGTGTATATAATTACTACTCTAGAGCTGATAGCAAGACCAGCATATTCTGCAGTGGTATTGTTGCCTCTCACCATGACCATCCGGATTTGTGTCCCAATGTGTAATTTTTCGCATGTGGGATATCTAGAGACCTCTGAAAGTCTCACAGTCATTTAATGATAAACTAAACTGCACGATCCCGTATATACCCGAGCATAATCTGTCACAAAGAAAAGGTTTGGTACAGTCAAGCATATATAACTTCGTAAATGTAAATGACCAAACAAACATATATTTGGTTCAACAACATATGTGGCTAGTCATGGGAAAAGGGACCTTATCTTCTAGATGTTAAATGTTCTGAAGAGCCGAAAATAGCCCTGTTTTCTCAGAACTAACATATGTTTACAATTAAATTCAATCACCACCCCACACTCATTATTTAAGTTATTTGTATAAAACAAAAACCAGTTTCTTCAGAATCTCATCAGTTTTTATAAGTCACACCAAAAACTAAATATCACCTATATGGAAGTTAAGGTCCCTTTTCCCATGACTAATCACATATACAGGTATACAAAATACCTCAAATATTGACTTTGTTGATTTACAAATCATATTGGAGTAATCCCTTATGTTTGAAGGTGCGTCAATTTCCAATATTCATCTGGCAGCAGCCTATATTTCTGAGTCCTATACAAGCAGGTAGCACATGATAGCGCTGTGAATTGTTTACTTATTTACTACCGGTTTGGTTTAGTCAAATGTGTGCCGAGACAACCGTCGACCAATCATAGAAGATACAGTGAAGTATATGGTATTGGCGTTCAACCTGACCAAGAATATATCCGCGAAATTCACGTACTTCTACTTAGGTCGAGAGAAATAAAGCTGGCAGGAAACCAAATATTTAGTTCACTCAAATATTACGTAATTGTTTGGCCAAATTCAAACTTATATTTGGTTGGCTGTATCAAATATTTTTCTCTGTGCGATTCCATTCGCGGGTTCAATGTCATTTATGTTATAATCCACTATACTGTACGGTGTATACTCAGACCGTGATAACTTGTTCATTAGCTGTTAATCATTGGAACAACAGACAATGAACGAATAGATGGGACCTATTGTGCACAGGAGAGTGGATTCTGATATGCAGATCACAGAACTCGCGGAATATTTGTTTGATAACTATACCCTACGCAAAGGATTGTAAAATAACCAGAAAAACACTCTTAGAAAGTTACAAGAAACACAGCTACAGATATGATATGAAGACAACCATGAATGTACTTGTTGCATCTTAAACTTAATTAAGTTAAAATTATCACCACATATACTAAACATTGCGAAATAAGAATCAAGTATGATTTAAAGTAACACATGCTGTGATAAGTAGTCCGCCTCGACCGAAATAACTAGATGATTTGTAACTTAATGTAGAATAACTTGAAAACAGTTATTCTAAGCAAGATAACGCCAACTGTACGAGTTAATATGCAGCCAGCGATCTCTTGATTACCGCAATCTCTCATAATGTAATAAAACTTTCGAAACTATGGCGTCAGGGACTCTGCCCCAGGAACATATCTTTCAAGCCAAATATTTCCTCAAACTGACTGTAAAAGCCATTTCCTAGTACTTGCATTACATTAACAACTTAGCTTTTAAAACCTGTATTTTCGCATTATTTTCTGACAGAAGACTGAACTCTAAAGGCCGTATCTATAGACCTCTTTCGAATGACAACAAACTGCTCACCAATCCTTTCTCTATGGGGATAGCAGTTGGTTGTCATTCGAAAGAGGTTTATAATATCGGCCCTAAGTCACCGTGTGGTCACCTGACTTTTGCTGTTGAACGACAGTACATGTGAAGCACCTGGCGGACTTCTTCAACCAACGATTAGTTGCAAACCAAAGCTGCGTTAATTGGTCACAGACTAGACTTTATTGCTCTGTACATACCGGAGCACACAATGTGATTCCATTGGCCACGACTCACATGTGTGAATGTTTTCAACCCCCAACGAAAAAAGATCAGTGTTATAAGTTTAATGTGTGTACATGTGTATCTGTGTGTGTGCCTGTGGCATCGTAGTTCATAAACGGGTGACCCGATTTTTATTTATTTTTTGTTTGCAATGTGACTTAATCGAGCTTGTCCTTAGTTATGATTAAAAAAACAGCTCAGTAGTTTGAAGATCATTGGCTTGTTTATAATTATTGAAGGGATGTGAGCAACTTCTGTTGGTCTGATCGATTTGAATTTTAATATCCAGTGACTTCAGTAGTATTACAATAACATGGTCACCTTCTCCCAATTATCTGTGTATCAGGTTTTTTTTTCATGAAGTTGGTCACTATCGATGAACATTAAAATATTCGACGGATGCATTCTTCGTGCTAAGCCACGACACTGTACACCAATGGAAGACTTCAAAGTGTGCACTTCTCTATTATTGGTAAGACGTGAGATGTAAACTCCACACTAACATGTAATGTGGACGAATGAAGATACCAATAACGTCACGGAATGTGTTCGGCCGAGTACAGACTAGTAGATTCTACTCGATCGCCAAAAAAAAAATAATAATAATTCGAAATTCTCATGTATCTAGCCATGACCTCTTCAGGTAAGGGGATTGAACAGGTCTGGCAAGATAGTTAACAACTTCGAACTCGTGTTCATAAGACCATGGTCCACACAACAGCTTGAATACAATACAAGTATTTTGAAACTGGAGCATGTGATGATCTCCAGGGTACAACTAAGTACGGTTTAATGTCTCATCCATAGCGATAGGTCGTTTAGAGATGTAAACAACGGCCCAGACAATTAGGATTCAGAATAGAAGCAGCTACTGCCTGCATTAATACATTATCTCAGTTTTCACCTGGAAAGACCTCGGAGGAAAAAACGAGAAGCTACAAATCACGATGGTATGACCAGGAATAAAATCTGAGTCGTTCTGGTTACGAGTAGAACGTGCTGTTAATGTGTTATGTCGTTCGGCACTAGTCTTCTGCTGCCATAATATTGACTTCCTGCATATTTATTGCAGTGACTATATCAACAGTTCCAATATGTTTGATACTCATGTGTCCATGATTAGGGGTGCGTCCATTTCGCAGATCAATGTAGCAGCTTCTTAGATTTCTCAGCCATATTCATGCACTGGGCACACTCGATTATCAATTACCTTCTAACCATACAAGCAGGTAGCATGTGGTACCTTAGCAAGTAACTTCCTCGTTTTATAAACGTGGCAGCGAACTATTCGTACTTGGCATTCAACCTGACATAGAATATATTTGCAAAATTGCTGTACTTCTATTCATGGTCGTAAACGTCATCAGCAACTACACTTGCATCGAGTAAACTGCATCGAGTCAACTCTTGCATCTTTCTCTGCAATGACTATAGTTAAGACATGTACGTTGTACCAGAAATGTAGTAACATCCATGAATGTCCCTGGCTGTATCATGTACGAGAATGTTTTAGTGTTCAGTTATGTCCACAAGTGAAGTTCTATGTGAAAATGACAACGATCGTAAGAATGGAACTCGTTCGAAATGAGTTTTTGAATTCTATTGACTGGTCTTTAACCAGCCTCTTCATTAAGTAGGAGCTTGGCAACTGAAATCTCCACTGAGTGTCCAATTGATTAAAATGATTGCTCTAGCTTTGAAGAGTGTGTATGTGTGCTGGACATTGAAAGAGGGTAGATGAGGACAGGGAATATTTTTAATGTTTTACATAACGAAGAGTGCTTAATGCAGTGATCCGGAATAATTCGAGCAGCAAATAGAGTGCTTTCCGGTATTTAAAAATGTTTTTTGTTGGAACATAGGGCAGGGGGCAGGAACACAGAGGAATTTAAGGATTTGTTGATAGGGGAAAGAGAAGGGGAGGGGTAAGAGAGGGCAGCAGCGATCGGTCGAGAGAGGGGTGGGGGCATTACATCAGGCAATCGCTTGTCGTAAGCGGCGAGTTGCGCCATTGTCTGGATGGCCGATTCGAGTGCTGTTTCCGCCGGATAGACGAGGGGCTTAACCCGGGGCATTAGTGGTGCTCGCTTACATGTTCCAGGCATGCCAGCCTACCCCTCCTCCCCGCAGCAACATGCCAGCACAATCAAGGGGAGTGATTGCCCCAGCACAGCACGCACACACAACCACACACACACCCAAGTATACTGTCCCAGGGCTCAGCGGTGGGGTATTTGTCCTACCAGACTGCTGTCGGATTTACGCCACATCAACGATTGCATCGCACATTTGTCTCTGCCATGCCAGCAGCACATATGACTCCACATGCGAGCAGTATCGAGAATCTGTCAACCCCTCTTTTATTTTTTTTCTTTTGCTGGACAAAATACTACTTTCGCGGAATAGCCCTTCCAAACTAGTCCTCAGTCTGGCTTTGGGGTTATCAGCACATGTCGTGATTACAGAGGCATCGCACTCGCGTGGCCCAGAACATGTTGCGTTCACGAATTCCTTCCACTTTTAGCACCTTCGTGGACAACTGTCATATAGAGCACCGGGATAGAGGCAGTAACTGTTAGTATTAACAAGAAGCACACATTTTCGCTAATTGTTGTATGCTCCTGGTACACACAAAAGAAACCTTAAACCATGGTGGAATGGAAATAAATCGAACATATTGTAGTAAATTATGAGCGACTGCGAGTTGCCTATCACACATCTATTACGATGACAGATATACTACATTTTTGCTACCATATATACTAAGATTTAGTTTGATTCAGAAAGGAGCAAACAACTTTCCTTGCATGCCTCACCTCTACATCGGTGACACATATGTGTTGCCACTGTCATAAATTGGGGAAATGTATTATTTACTGACAGAGTAAAATAACTTTGGCAAAATAAGCGGGATATGACTAGTGGGGATGTTACCAGAAAATAATTAAGATTGGAGCAATCTGTCTCAGTATTACAGTAATATCCACCAAGTGCAATGGTATATGGGGGGTTTGCTAACCACTGTACATACTTTGTGCACCAATAGAAACCAATACTACTGTTGAGCTGGGTATAATATAAATCAGTACAGCCCCTCACGACCCCATTGTAAAGGCCAGAAATTAAACATGACCTTATCAAGAGATGAAAGATTTCTAACTCTGTACATTATAATTTCGCATTTTGCATTTCGGTCTTCGTTTACAGGACTATTTTGCTAGGGCTTTGAACTAATAAACCTACATTATATTACTCACCGACTGCAACGCTTCACTGTTACCTGTGCAAACGACCACCTCACAGTAGCAGCAAACAGGCCTCTGAACCCGCAAAATGTCCAGGTGTCTACTTATTACACATACAATACAATAACAGCTGCTTAACAAACTTTTCAATATTGCTGATGTGCAAACATGAAAGCCACCACATACAGTAAAGAGAAAACAACTGTACACATTGCAACCACACACAATACGTCTCTAATGATTAGAAGACCTCAAAAATGAGTATATTTAATTGAGAACAAGCTAAAATTCAAGCACTTACAGTACATTTGGGCGACGAGTTATTACTTTCCTCCTAGAGAGTTCCGAGACATTCAGAAAGAATAAAAGGTCAAAGTACTCCACTGTGGCTACAAGCAGCCCATGAGCTGATGCCTGCAAACTCTTTCGGCAGGTTCATGACCCTGCAAATTTTTTCGGCATTAACTTATACAGTGGGTTGAAATTACAGTGTTTACCTCGAATCAAGACGAAACATTACAATATCAAACTTTTAATTATGTGAGGCTTTACTTCGCATAAATTAAGTAATCAGGATGTGAAAAAAGTGGCTCATAGTACCACAAATCTCATTATGTATGACAAAACTGAAAAGTGCGACAAAAGAGATAGTAGTATTAAAAATTTTTCAGATTTAATATACACCATGCTTAGCAACAATCACGAATAACAAGTTCCTAAACATAAAATATTTTATACTATGCTAATTAGCTAGTTTTAGGAATATATGCTAATTGCTCGCCGTAACACTCGGTTAACAGTTTCAGCCACCATAGTATGTCCTGGATTTTTCTGTGTACGTATTGTGTCCAAAATATTCAATTTTTTAGAATTGCTATTGTGGTGTGTTGGATCATTTGGCAATGTGAATACAATAGCCTGGTGATCAGTTGTATTTTTTTATTTCAGAACAGTTTGCTTGTTTTTATTATTTATTTATTGTGTTCCGAATTGCGACATACAAAATAAAATATGGAAATGTACAATATTTAGAGGAAGCTTAAAGCCATGGTAGGTAAGGCCAGTACTTACATGGATTTTAAATGCGAATGTTCCCTACAGTTTGAAAATGTGTACCACTGTGATGATAAATACATTTTATTCCATAAATTACATAGGGTTATATAAATTATTTTACAGTTGGTACCTACTAATCATTTGTCCTGATTCTGCACTTGCCAACATTTTTCATAGTCCCACAAGCTGCTAGTGGGTTAAAAAGTAGTTTTCTTTTATGACAAGACTAAATTACTTCAGCGATTAATCTCTGTGTAGTAAATGCAGCTACTTAAGAGCTACCAAATCCAAGTAAGCCTATGAAGGGATGTAAATGACTTGACATTGTCTTGAAATACATCAAATTATCCCGAAATATTACAACCCAAACCAAATGCTCAATATTTCCCACAATCTCAGTCAATATATTAGAAAGATACAGTGACACACGTCGTCGAAACATATAATAATTTCCGACTGGTGCAAAATTTGTGGGTCACAACAGCAACAAAAATGTTTCTCCTGGAATATATTTGCGATTTCAAAATTTGCTTCCTTGATCCATCTGTGCGCAAAATTCCTTTAAAAAAAATTTACATCCAAGCGGAAAGAACACATTCCGATGTCGTTCAAAAGTTATGTTGGTCGATAACATTTCTGCCTGCAAAATTTGTAGCACAAAAAAAAAAAACGCGTATTGGGCGTCAAATGTTCCTAGACGACTTTGATAAGAGATAAGTGGTAACCGAGAGCCGTTGAGAGGTAGTGGCACTATTTGTTCCTCACCTTCCATACGAATTTATAGAATGAACATACTGTGTAGGAGTACACAACATTGATCAGATTATTGTTTAGGCAACTAGTGCTTAGTGCCTATCATAATTTTGTATTATGTACTGTGGCATTGATTTTCATCAGTGACGAAGTGTTCTAGGGCAAGCAGTGATTAGCAGTGACTATACAGAACTCTCAGTTACCTGTGTAACCATTTGACTGCTAGAGGCTGGTACACTCCTCAGCTAGTAATATGTAGAAGGCAATGAACTAGTTATCTGTAATACAACCGTCACCTGCTCAAAGTGTATAGTCAGATCTCATACTGATTGCCTTGGAACACGCCCACGCTTCGCCAATGATTCTCACGCTGAAGTGAAGATCGAAGCCTAGAACACGCAAAACTACCTGCTGGTGAGCAGGATCCCTAACTAGCAAGATTTCTGAATGAATAATACGAAAATAACGCAAATACTGGAAACCCTCGTTCGTCTCGAAAACCCGCCTGCAGTTCATAAATACCTCACTGGATCCCCCTGGAAGTTGGTTGGGCGAGTTTTCCGCGAGCGAAAGGTTTTCCGAGGGAAGGAAATCTGCGTGCCGCGGCCGCGAAATCGTGTTTATTCGCTCGCGATAATTGCAGGGCGCTCCCTTGCTCCAGCATTTATATTTTTCTCTCTCTCCACTTCTCCTTCCTAACCTCCGCGGAACCAATTTACAAATGTAAATTTCGGGCTGCGCGTGTTAATTTCCATAACAGCACAAAACTTGCGGCGCGGGCGTATATTCCGTAGCATCGCGCAGAGTAAATCCGGGATGCGGGGTATTTCACAGGCCGCCTGTTTCCGTGCAGTTAAATAGCATGAGGGTGGAGATTTGGGATGGTAGAGGATGCGGCTAAGGCACGATTTTCAAACCCATTCGTTGGCGAAATACAAGGGTTGCACGGTTACTGAGGGGGTTGGAAGTTAACGAGAGAAAGGTTTAGGTCGGGGCAAACAGCATGTGTGTTGGGATTGCTGCTACATCCTCCTCCAAACTGGCCAGTTTGATCCTAGCCATAGAACAACTTGGGTGTTCAGAACCATAGCCAATTATTGGATGTTAATTCTCTTGTGTCTAGGGGTTCTTCCCGAAAATCACAGAGGCACGTGGTGTTGCAGTGACTTCATTGTGATTGGCACAGTGCAATAAGACTGTCACTTCACACATACACGCTGCCGTCAATAACCATGAAGCACAGCTGCAGATGTGCACATATGGCACTGAGACAAACTGGGACGAAAATTTCGTGGCCCTAGTAATGAACGTTAAGAGTATTTTGAAATCAAACGTCCTCTCAAACGAATTCGCGAAATTCCCCGGCTATTCTCGACTAGACTGAATTCAGAACTGGTCATATTGCAGTGATCGACCTACCTATATCTGGTATATATGTTCCGGGGCATGGGCAGACTCGCCGAATCCCTGACGGATTGAAGTGACCTGCTATTCGGCAAGCAATGCCCTGGGGGGTGAAGTGTCAACGGTGACAGAGGGTTGACGGGGGTGGTTGGTCCTATGACTGCCAGGTCAG
>PNEQ01092659.1:45743-67374 GCA_003012365.1 Medauroidea extradentata
GGGGGGGTTCGGGGGGGTGGCAGACCTTCATGATGCAGGGGGGTGGGTACTGAAGGGTGGGAAACGTCAGCTGTTCGTCGTGGCCCGTTCCCGTCGTCCTTCGCCCCGCCGCGAGCCTGATTGATTGACTTGACACGCTGTTAACTGCTTACATTTTCTGAATATAAAAATAACACTCATAAAGCTGTAACCACATACAGGATCAAGCCAAAGTGTGTTAATTTGCCCAGTGATACGCTATTATGCAAGAAAAATAATTTCGGGAAAATTTTTAGTCACATTATGAGTGTCTTTCTTTAATAAGAATAATTATTAATTAAAATATTCAGAGGAATGAGATTTTAATATCAGTTCTCTGAGAAGCATTTCTCCCACTTTATTAACTTCACGCACAAATTTTAGAAATATTTATATACTTTCGACTAACTCTTTAATACACTATAAACAAGCAAAATTTACACGTTAAATAAGTCGAACACACGAAGTATGTTAAAAACGTAACGTATTTTGGCCTCGGTCATTAACATTGTAGTACAGTAAAACCTATATATTTTTAGTAGAGCAAATTTTTACTGGCGTGTCGGATCTCTGTGCAGCCACTAATTACCTCCCAATAGAAGCAGTAGGGTCTCCAATGTGTACCGGCCTGTGAAGTTCACTTCGCACGTCATAAATAGCACGATCCATGCAAACAGCAGATGGTTGAAAAGCCCCCAAATTTGCCTGTAGCTACTCGGTTAATTTAACCACGAACATTGTTTTTTTTTTTTTTTGTCTTCTACCTGCCGTTTCATAAAAGATAGACTGATAAAAATAATAACTTACAGAAATACTGCAAAACACTGCTTTCCGAACGTATGAAAGAGTGTAGGTATAATAACAAATTTAATAAAACTGTCATTTTAAAGTTGGAAGAGTATTACAAGCAGGAGCAATTAAAAGTACGGTTAAAAATTATATATAAAATTTATCTGCTAAGTGCAAGCTGCATTTCAGGATGTATACAAAATTGTTTGGAAGTAAATTTATACGAGAAACATAACTTTTTACGTAATATTACGAAAACGTCAGACGCTGTACTGCAACTTCCGTAAAACACAAATCAGTAATAAACGACATCGAATCGTCAAAAAACTACTGGAGGCACGAGTATTTCGTGGGTTCGTCTGGCAGCAGCTTAGATTTCTCAGTCCTATACACGCACTGGCCACATTGGGGTATCCATTAGCTGGAGCTACGATTTCACGGCGAAAAGATTTTCGCATCAATTGGTTTCAGTGTCTTACGTGCACATCTGCAGTTTTTCTTCATGGTCAGTTATTGGATGTTTGGGTTTCTTCGGGCAAATCATAGACGTATGTTGTCTCAATCGTCTTCTGACTGGTGCAGTCAAATGAGAGACGTGTCTGAACAAATACACGCTGCCAATAACCATGAAGCAGCGCTGCATATGTTCACGTGATGTATTGAAAACAGAAAGGAGAAAAAAAATATATTTTCGCGACAAAATCGTGACTCCAACCTTAGCATATAATCGTACAAGCTGGTTGGTCACGACATCCCCAAGAATTACTTCCAAAAAAAAAAGAACACACAGTTAAAACTAGGCTTCCATCATTTTAAAAACGTAACATGTTTGTTAGAAACACGTTTTTGGGGCCCCTCAAAATGGCTAAAAGAGGTTTTTTTTAGACAGTTGTATCTGTTAAAATACTTCCTGGATTCGTAAAACACAAGGTTGGAAGCATGTGTTCGACGTTACTACCAACTTTCCACAAACAAAATAGTAGGGTCGCCGCTTTAATTCACATAGGTAAAAGAGTAGTAGGAAAACACCGAACGCGAATATAAGCGATATTGTTATCGTCCAGTGTGGAAAGCTGAACCTTATCGCTTCACTGTCTCCGCGCATGCGCGTAAAATTACATCCGGTGTAGAGCACTCTTAACAGTGAAATCGCTTCAGATTTTTACGTGTGAAAACCACGGCGGACTCCTGTTTTACCAGCTCTTGCATTCCGTCTCCGCTCCACACTCACTGCACGCTGGTCTTGACAACGCTCAAACCGTGCTGCTAAGTTGGCAACCTCGCTGCTATTACTTTGCGCGCAAGTGGATTAGAAAGGCGGAAGCGCCAAGGGTGACACAGGAACTCGCATAATGCCTTGTCCTAGCCACTATGGACAAGTTGTACACGTTCAAAATAGTTCTGAGGAAACTTGGCAGGACTACTGTACACCAGTCAGCGGCCTGATCATGCGGTCAATTTAAGCGCGCACCAAAGTATTACCATTCACGCATTTTAGTTAAGAGGAGTCCTTCGCGGTGTCAAGTTTCCACATTTGACGTGTGGTAGCAGCGTAGCGATAAGAGCCAGTGTCCCACGCTTGACGAGAAGCATATCGCCTCTATTCGCAGCGCGCCAAACTGGCGTGCAAGGTTTCCGTTGTAGTCTTTTTACTATGGGACTTTAAGCGGTGATCCCAATATTTTATTTTTGAATAGTTTGAAGTAAAGACCAACGCATGCTTCTCGTTTTGCACTTCACGAATTCAGGTAATATTTTCGGAGTTACAACAGTCTAAAAACCCCGTTTGTAGCCATTTTGAGAGGGCCGAATATCATGTTTCTAACAAACGTGCTGCATTTTTGAAAAAATAGAAGCATAGTTTCAAGTGTGTGTTCTTTTCGTAGGTAAACATAATATGAATAACTTAAGTGGTTTCGCGTAAAAATGTATGCGCGTGACACGCTGCAACGCCGTCCATGCGCCAGTCGAGGACTCCTCTTAAGAGCGTTGCACCCGAAAAATTTAATTTTTTTATATTTGTGCCAAATACCGTTCAACTTTTGCACATCAGATAACACGTAAGTTCCCCAAATAAAAAAAAAATTAGGCCTAATCGTTTTTTTAAAATCACTCATCAAAGTCACGAAATGACCATTACGGTGCAGCCAAAACCAAAAAAAGTAATTAACTAATTAATTCAAAATCACGGGAACTGAAAGTCAGTGTATCAATGCATTTCATGACATGTTTGACAAAAGTTAGTTTTGAATATTTCAGTAGTAGCCGAAAGTCAAAGTTATGCACAAATTTACTCATTTTCATCAATTTTTAAAAAATACAAAAATATATAGCTTTGTGTTTACAAAAGTGTCTTGAAGTAGTTCACATCATTAAGTATCGGTATGAAGTAACTTGTTTCTGCAAGTTAATTACTTTTTATAATTTTGGCTACACCGCAACTGCCATTTTGTGACTTTGATAGGTGATTATGCTAAAACTACGGGCCCTAATTTTTTTTTATTCGGGGAAATGACATGTTATCTTATGTGTAAAAGTTGAACAGTGTTTGGCACAAATATAAAATTTTGAATTTTTACGGGTCCAACGTCCTTAAAGACGATGCATATATGCGCGTCAGAGGCTCAGGAATGATGTAGCTATAAAGGCGTCCTTGAAGCGGGTATCAGATTACTCACCGCCAC
Organism: Medauroidea extradentata; assembly: GCA_003012365.1. Classification (NCBI taxonomy): domain Eukaryota; kingdom Metazoa; phylum Arthropoda; class Insecta; order Phasmatodea; family Phasmatidae; genus Medauroidea; species Medauroidea extradentata. The sequence continues at coordinate 49,235 of PNEQ01092659.1, forward strand.
AATGAGCTGAGTGCTGGACTAGCGAGCAAGATTCTCGCCAATCCATTTTTATTACTGGACGTTAAGCGGTGACCATATTATTTTATTGGTGGAAAAACTGTGGCAAAGTTCAATGCACATTTCTAAGTTCTGTGTACATCCGGTAATTACATTTTTAAGTACGGCAGTCTGAAAAGGACGTTTTAAGAGCACCGCCTACTAGAATATTGAAGAGGCGTGCAGACACTTAACAATCCTGATTTTATTCGGAATCCATTCCACGTGTCGTCACGCGGTTAGTCTACGAAATGTAATTTAAGGGTCCTTACACGGGCCAATTTACTTACCACACACTACTTTCGTTTCTAACTAGCACTTCTCTGAATGCGAAAATGGCTGAGTTGGGGGTTTTCGCGGCGATTTTTATGCAAGAGTATTCATTTTCGGGAGCCTATGAATAAAATAGACCTCTATAGCGAACCTTTACCTTCCACAATGTATTTTTGCGATATTGCCTGGCAAGTCGGACAGCGAGAGAGGTTCGGGCTGCAGCTAGGCCAGCGTTGGGAAACCACGGAAGACAGCAACTCACCTCACCCCCTCGTAGTGGCACAATAATGAGGACAAGCACGCCGATATATGGCACTGTTACCAAGTAAACTGGGTCTGTCGTCCACCAGCACTCATCCGATCAACAGCAGTCCAGTTCTCCGCAGGGGCTCGTGGGTCGAGTCCCGACGGGTGCGTGCTCGTCCGTCGATGCCGTCTCCTCTTCAATCCAACTATCGGTAAGGTCATCAGTTCTATTTCTGTGGCAGCAACCCTCAACTTAAGGCCTTGTTACGGAGTTTTGCAGTGATTTCGAAAATATTTTTTTTATTGCTACCTAATATTCATATCAAAATTTCGCTGCACAGTTTTGACACTTATATGTTATAATTTGTAGCTGAATTTTTTTTGTAGAATTATACTGAACAGTTTTTTAGACTTCATTACCCAAAGTACCGCGTTTTCCGTCGTGAAAATAAGTAAAAATGATGGAAATTATTTTTTTGCTGGCGAATGGTACATTATTTAAAAAAAAAAAAAAAAAAACACGTTCCACAGTATTGTGCATCGTGTGACTGCACATTGACTCAAATTTTTTCAAAACTTTTTGTTAAAAATTATTTGAGTTATTGGCACCAGTCTGAAAAAAAAAACTCGGGAACAAGCCCTTAACGCAATATATTAATAATCAGTAATATTGCCCTCCCCTCCTAAATTAATAGAACACATTGTAACCGTCTTTGTATTCAGAGTACCTGCCATTGTAGTAGAGTAAATGCCAGTTCAACCATAAAAAAGTAATAACCCACAGTAAATATAACATCGTAACAGTATGATAAAATATAGTGTTGTCGCTGAAAGTCGCATAGTAAAAACTGTTCGGTGGGAACCTTGCACGCTGGTTCAGCGCTTGGCTCGTTGAGGCGATGCGGCATTTGATGCGCACTTCAAGGTCGACCTTACTGCTCCGTCAGTCCCGAGTCTCTAACACGCGGGTAGGCGGTGCCCTTAACCATGTTGGAGGGCTTAGAAACGTTTCTAATGGGCATGGTGCCTTTAACTATAGCATTCCGTCATTATGTTTTGTTTACGCAGATTGGTGCAATGAGCACGTGTGCAATAGTTTCGTACAAAGGTATTTACGAACACACTGAGATACATTTGAAGCACGTGGTAGGCAATGTCCTTAAGAGGGATCGGGCCTTCCCAGCTCGGATTTATGGCTCCTCTCAGAAATCAGGGAATTGAAAGATTGGTTTAAGATTTTCGCTTTGACACGGCATAGTTGATAGTTTATTTCACATTTTGGAATCCATGAGGTGTGGTTTCTGTTAATATTGTGAAAGCTGTAGTTGCTCCAGTAAATAAAGCACTTTTTATTTCATGTAAGCTGTTTCCCGTTACAAAATAAAGACGGTATTAAGGTTGTAATTATTCCAAAAAAAATTTAATAAGTTTTTATCTATGCCCTGGCATGACAAAAACGTTGATAAACCAGGGGCATCATTTCAGGTTTTTCCAGGGGGGGGGGGGGGCAAGATTTTGTTTTCTGACGACAGTGACCTTGTTTTATCTTTTTTATTAATTAAGCATGTATAAATTAGATACTTTAATAATAAAACTTCAGTTTTATGTCCTTAAGTTAGCATTATTTACATTTAAAAATACAAAAAATATATTTACACACAAAAATTCCAAATCCAGGGGGAAGGCATTTGCCCCCCCCCCCCTGTAGCCCCAAATGACGCCCCTGTGATAAACCCACTGAAACAAAAATTATATAGAATAAACGGATAAATTAACAAGGGTAGGGATCAATACCCCTTAAGACAAATGTGTATCGTTCATTAATTCACCATCATTTACAGATTTATACCATAGTCCTTTTTTGTAAATCTATAGGTTTGCCAAACTCATGATACAGAGTGGAGGGATTGAAATTCTAGCTGTGTGTAGGAAGTATAATCGTGCCGCATTTGTGACGCTGTTCCCACGAGATGAATCTTGCTGAAAATTAATGGAATATTATCTCGGAAATTAGCGCGAGTTTTACTTGTTTAGGTTTTCGCACGTCCACGCAGGGCACAAGGAGAAAGCCAGGAAATGGAAGCGTGAAACAGTAAAATATTCCGTTCTTTGTGCAGAGTGTAGCCATGGGCGTTACTCTCTGTCATACTTGTGCGTTAGAGCGTGTTGAACATAGGAATACAGGTAATGTGAGTGGCACATTTTGTGATTATTTTAAAAGAGACCCGACTAACAAGCTTAAAGACACTGAGATTAAATATAGAATGTATGTTAATTTCATCTCAATTTATTGATCTTTAATGATGAAACTTTCGAAGAGACAGTATTCTTAGTCAATTGTATTTGGAAATTCAGCAACAGAAGGAAATTTTCGAAAATATCGTTATTTTTTGTTTGGGAAATATGAATTTTATCACAGCATAACCACAGAATATTTAGGAATACAGAAGTGAAATAGCCTGTAGGACAGTGAACTCAGTCGCACACGCCAGCAAAAAGGTTTCCCAGGCCAGCAAGATGGCGGAAACACCTACCGCCAATCAACGTACGGCGGCAACGCTGCTAGCTGGCAGCCACGCCAATAGGAAACCTGCATTTATATGCAGTAACTAAACATACACGGGCATGGTATAAGTCGTTCGGAATAAAGTGAACACTAAAAATTTAACCTAAATAAAACACCAGCCGTTATTGCATATAATTCAACATTTACTATAGTTTGCCTTATTGCGTGTATGGTTGGCAGCGGAATTATGAAATATAGTTCCGTGTATTTTCTTGTTTAGATACAACAATACTGAAACAAATTCTACCGAACTTGTCATGTTTGTGTTTGATATAATAAATAAACTGTTTTGATCAAACTACATAGGTTCCTACTGACAGCACAATTTGTCTTAAACGCGCAAAAATAAATGACGTGTCCAGAGAGGTTAGACATTTCCCTTCGTTAGTCGTTACGAACTGGATGAAAATAGAACTTTAGCAGGTCTTTTTTTGAGTGTTCACTTTATCCCGAACCACCTATATCAACAAATTCGGCAGCCAATAAGCGGCGAAGTTCGTCGGTATCAAATGTGCCGCCAGCCCATTTCACGTCTGTATTACTATCTAGTCTGTGGCGAAACAGACACTTCTGAGGTCCAATAATTACTGGCACAAGTATTTTGTTGATTTACTTTCGGCCAGGTTGAACGTAAAGAACGTATACTTGACTCGTACTTCTATGATTGGTAGAGACCTGAAAAATTCGCGTTTTTTTTCAGGCACAAGATAGAATTCCAGCAACTATATGTTAGTGCTACTTTCACAATTGGCCGTTGACTTACTTGACACCGCCATGAAATCTATGAAGCAGTAATAACTGTGTAACTAAATGCGGGCCCATTTTACTGTGTAAGCGAGCAGCTTATGAACAGCAGTTGACTGCTTGAATGCACATATATTCTTGAAGACTAGCCTAGATGTCAGTGAACCCGCGAATTTTTCCCGTCTCTTATGATTGGATTAACTCTGCTTCTATACACTTATGACTATTTCAAGCCAGTAATGCATAAAGAATTCACGGGGATATCAAGTGCTAACCGCTCCTACGGGTAGACGAAATTCGCTAATCGACTCTGACCAGTGCATGCGTAGGACTGAGAAGTCTAAGCTGCTACCAGGTGAATACACGAAATAATCGTGCCTCTAGTAACACAAAATGTAGTTACTATGCAGGCATTCAAATAAAAAAAATTATATTAATTTATTGGGTTTGTTACAAAAAATAATACGAATAGAGAATAGTACTATAGCTATGAAAAAGTGATCTGTAAAATATTTCACAATAGCTTTAATTTTTTTTGTAGATATACTTTTCTCACTTACATGCAGGGAAAGGTAAAAATTACGAATTAAATTACCTGCATGTTAGAATGCATTATGCTGTATATATTTATGCCCCGACCATTCGTCCACTAGCTGCTACTCAATGTATCTGCAGACAATGAATGAGTATACGGGGCTTGAGTATGCATTAGACTTTGAAATCCCGAATTTTTCCTTTCCCTGCGTATCGGGTTTTCATAATTAGTTTATGTAGATGATGACTTCAGCCAAACTCGGATCGTTTCTTTTGTCGTTTGCTCTTGTCTCGTTCTCCGTTTCCAGAGACAACATAAATATTGCAATAGTGCATGTTCAGAACCATTTGTTCTATTGTGTACATGATTTGCATCGTAACGTAATGTTTAGGGACCTGAGAAATTCGCGTTTTATTTTAGACACATACTAGAATTACAAGTTGGTGTCACTTAGGTGATTGCCTCTTGACTTATAGTGAGAAAAAAATTTTGTTGATGCAAACAAAATTTGTTTGAATCAACCAAATCATTTGTTTGTATAAGGGCAACGAAATATTTGTTTGCTTGTACCAAATTATTTTCTTCCCTCGATTTGTTTGAGGCAAATAGCTGAATTTTGTTAGCAGTAAAAAATATTTAGTTGGTCAAAAATATTTCGTTGGGCATATGAAATGCACATACAATGTTTTAAGACCTAAAAAAATATATATGTTACTGACTTAAACAATTTCTGAAATTTTGTGACCTAAAAAAAAAAGAATGGCCGGGATTTGATCCATTACCCCTTAACTTCCCGATTTCTAGTCATGACCTAACGAACTGAGCTAGGAATGCTTCTACGGTATCATAATATTGTTATTTGTATAGGAATATTTGGGTCTAATGTTTAATTACGATTGTACTGCTTTATTTTCAAACATGTTTGTTTTCCGTCTGCGCAAAGGTAAACGACATCAAATAATATTACAAAATTATTGCCATGCACCGCAGCACAAAGAACGAGACGCGCAGCGGCGGGATTTTTCAAGTTTATAACATTTTCTGTTGTGATAGATCAAATTTATCACTTTGAAATTGTTAAAGCTAAAATTAAGATACTTGAATTATGTTGATTAACAGTTTAGACGTCTTACTTGTCGCACAAGCTTATATTTTGAAAGTTGAGGTATACAGCGTTCGCCATCTTGTCGCTCACGCACGCCAGACTGCCATCTTCCGCAAGTCAGCCAAAGAGATTTAGTTTCGCCAGCAAAATAATTTAGTCCATCGAAAAAAAATTGTTGGATCAAAGCACATCACTCATAACTAACAATATTATTTTGTTGACAAGTTGTAACAAGTTGTTTGTTTACACAAAATATTTATTCGACGTCCCGTAGTAACCAAATATACGTTTGGCCCAAACAAAGAGCGTTTAAATGAATAATTTGGTCGAGGTAAATAATTAAATTAGTTTGGAGGACTCCAAGCTTGGTCTCGCCAACAAAATATTGTTTAGCTGAAGCAAACATCACCCAAAGAAATATATTTGGTATAATGAAACAATTCTTTCTCTCAGTGTTGACAACTTCTGAAAGTCGCTCAGGCAACAACAGACATACAACTAAACGTACGCCCATTTCACTAATCACCGTGGAAGCGAACAGCTAATGAACAGATGTGGTAGGCTTCATTTAACATATATGCTTGCAGGCTAGCCTACCAGACAGCGGACCTGCGAATTTTTCAGGTCCATAGTAATGGTATAGTTGTTTGCAAGGTAGAGCTGCAGATTGTCAGAGCCACACAATCCTGAAGCACGCGGCAAACACCAGCGATCGTGTAAGATCTACCGACTACTGTGACCACTAAGCAAAATACCGAAGGCACTTTAAGACCAACTATCAGTTACTGTATCTGCATCTGTCGTACAACTACAGAATAAATATTAATACAGATGTGAAACGACGTGACGGGGTTATTTGATACGACCGAACTTTGCCGCTTGTCAATACCAGCCCCTTTTATGCTTGGCTCCTGCATGTTGCGACAAGTTTCCTATTGGCCTGGCTGCCGGCTAGCAGAACTGCCGCCCTATACACTGATTGGCGGTAGAAGTATCCGCCATGTTGCTGGTCAGCGAAGCCATATTGTGTGACTCAGGTCGTGCCACTTCAAAGAGTACTCTATTGAGAGAGTACTTTCGCATAACAACAAAAAAAAATCCTGTTTGCGCTCTGGTACCCTCTCTCCTGTTGGGACGATGCTCTTTCGTTTTTGTTAACAAAAGATGCAAAGGTTATTAGTGCGTAAATTTTTTAATCAAAGTTATTAACACATTAAATGAATTTATGGGCAATTCAAATAATAATTTTTAAAATTACAGACGTCGTATTTTGAAAGGGGAATAGCTGTTAGTTGGCGATGCCAAAATATTTTAATTTAATTACCAAAAACGTTAACTTAATTTCTCGCCATGAGTAACTTCACAGGAAATAACTATTTATGTATAAGTTTTGCAATATTTGCAATACATGACGCACGTTTCTTCTTTAACCTCTAACTATACTTGTGATCAAGATGGCGTACGCCAGAGAGCACGAGAGAACGAGAACACGTATAAAACTTCGTTCCCTCGCTCGTTTGTACTCTCGGCGAACAGTTGAGACAGGCAGAGAGCTCTCTCTCTCTCTCTCTCTCTCTGACGCAGTTATGACGTATTTGCGACAGCGAGAGCATGAAAGAGCACTCTTTGGGCGAATAGAGACGCGGCCTGCGTTTGTCGTCATAACGGCTAGTTCACTTCTGTATTACCAATTATGCTGTGGCACAACTCTGCTGACTTGTAACATCGCTAAGTGAAATGCCCAGGCATCAAGGAGTTCAGTGGAAATAATTAACATATTTGCCCACACGCATCGCACAGCAGTGTTGTTCACAGGGTTTGACTCAACTCGTCAGTACTGGATCACTGGAAACTTCATTTCACAGGTTTCCAAGCCAAGGTTTTGAGAACTAGGCGTAGTTGTTGACCAAGTACTACATGTACGTACACTCTAAATCTGAATTGGTGAATATTCACTGATTTTACGATGATGGTTGGAGCAGTTTAAACAAATTGAATCAGTGAGAAACCACTGTGAAAACGGTGACTATTCACTGATTTCGATCAAAAGTGCCAACAATCCACTTGTTAATTAGTGACGGTTCACAGAATTTTCAGTAATTTTTCACTGATTCAATTAGTGAAAACCGTTTTTTGAAAACAACTGGTAAAACTGTCAATATTCACTGAGTCCCTTGTGAGAAGGTGGCACTCTTAAAGGAAAGCAGTGAATGTTCACTAATTAAACAGTGACTACTTTCACTGATTCAAATTGTTGAAACTGCTTCAACCATCAGCGTGAATCAGTGAATATTCACTAATTCAGATTTAGAGTGTAGATTTTTTAAGAACTCTCACTATTCTATGGTTTCTACTGGCAAATCACGTACTTATGGTGCCACAATTGTATTACTCTGATCCGTGCAGTCGAATGGGGGAGGACACGCTCCCAATATCCACGAAGAATGAGCTGCAGATGTGCACGCAAGGCTTTGAAACAAAATTATTCAAAAATATTTCCGTTACTCAATCGTGTCTCTACTCAGTCGTACTTAGGTTTAATATTTATGCACAGAGTTAACGTAGTCTCATGATTGTTCAAAACTACATCGAAGATAACGTGTGACGAGTGATTGATAGGGACCCTTTTTTTTTTTTTTTTTTTTTCGCGAAAAGAATTTTGCCTCTCTTTGTTTCCATGCCTTACGTGCACATCTGTAGTTCTGCTTCGTGGTCAGCGATAGGTAGAGCCACGATTTTATGGCGAAAAGATTTTTGCAACATTTGGTTTCGATGCGTCATGTGCACACCTGCAGCTCTGCTACGTCGTCTGTGGTTGGATGATTTTACTCTCACTGGCCTTGGCAAATTATAGACCTACAGACTCACAATAATCTTATTCTGATTGCTGCAGTAAAATGAGAAACGTGTCTGAACATAGACACGCTGCCAATAACCTTGAAACAGAACTGCCGATGTGCACGTGAGTCACTGAAACAAAGTGGGGCAAAAATCTTTTCGCGACAAAATCGTGGCCCTAGTGATAGGATATTTTAATTGTCACGAGCCTTGGGATTCTACTGGCAAATCACAGCTGTGAGGTGTTGCAGAGATTTTATTGTAATTGGCTCAGACAAATGATGCACGGCTCTTCATATAAACACGCTGCCAATAATCATGAAGCAGAACTCAGATGTGCACGTAAGGCAATGAAACAAAGTGGGGGGAAATTCTTTTCGCGAAATACCAGGGTCCCTAGCGATAAATGATAATAATGATAAATTAAGAGAGAAAACAGAACTATAATAATTAGACGGGGGAAACTCAAACAGGTGACGCAGCGTTAGTTACGTAAGAATTTATGTCTCTCAGAGCCATTACTTAGCAGGGATTACCACCCCCCTGGGTTATAAACGTCTCGCAGATTTCTGACTAGGGATTAGCTAAGTCCTGGAACTGTTCCAGGGATCTCTGGTACAGGACGAGGGAAACCTGTGTTCATCTCCCCCCTCCCCCTTCCTGCCATTGTTCTAACGAGGGCCAACATTGGGCGTGCTAAGTCCTTGGAGGGCAGCGACGTCTGAACAGGACTAGGTTCGCACTGAGGTTTTTATGTTCACATTTATTTGAAATTTGGACACTTATTAAAATGAATTTCCGAAAATGGTTTTAAACATATTTTAAAAAACATGTTTTCAAAAAAACACCAGAATTCCTCTGGGATTGTTTTTTTTTTTCTGATTGTTTTGTGTGTTTTATGCCCTTTCCTGTTTCTTTTTTCTCTTTTCACTCAAAACAAGTTTGATCATTAAAACATGAGCAACGGCTAGAGATGATCGCGAAAATGTTTTGTGTCAACATACCCTTTAAAACGCTGTAGTTAATTGCAACACACAAGATTGGGTTATGTACGTCTGATAAAATGTGGCATCAAATATTATATTAGCGGGAGTCTTATTAGCTCAGTCGAATAGGGCAACAGCTTCACGTACAGGCGAAAGCCGGTAATCTTTTCATAAGTTGAACGTGTGCTGAAACCCAGCAAACAGTCAAGTTTTCCCGCGATAAATAATTATCCCTAGCAACGGCGTATGTCCACAATCCAATAAATTTTAATTATAAACTCCCATTGCAACGAACTTTTAAAAATCTAAAATGCCTACAAGTTTGCAATAAATCCGATAACCTTCTGTTTCACAAAGGAACAATTAGACACTTATACTCACAACATTTATATAGTTCTTATTCTGAACGAGAACTGGTAGAGGAATTGCAAAAACGCAAGAGAGCCTTCAGGCGGAGAATAAACGTACATTTGAATTGTTGTACTAGTTCAATTAAGGTTATGTTATCATTGAAAATATTTGTGCCAACATACCCTTGAAAATACTGTAGTTTCTTGTGACATGTATTATTGGGTGATATACGTCTGTCACGACATAGCTGTCTGCAGACCAATAATAGGCATCAAATATTAGCTATAATAGCGGGATTCCTAGAGAAAGGAAATTTCGCAAAAAGATTTTTGCAGCACTTTGTTTCAGTGCCTTACGTGCGCGCCTGCAGCTCTGCTTTGCGGTCAGTGATTGGATGCCGTAACATACAATGTCTGGAGGTTAAACCCGCACATCACGGACGTGATGTGTCGCAGTTTTACGTGTACTGATTGGTACAGTCAAATGAATAACGACTCTGCACAAAAACACTTTGTAAATAGCCATGAAGTTGAGCTGCAGGTGCGCACGTAAGACACTGAAACAAAGTGGGGCAAAAATCTTTTCACCAAAAATTCCCGTCCCTACATATTCCTATTGGCTCAGTCAAATAGGGTGGCTCCACGTACAAGCGAAAGCCAGTAATCTTTTCGCAAACTTAACGTGCGTTTAAATCCAGGAAATAGTCAAGTTTTCCCGTGATAAACCATCATCTCTAGTTATCACTAGAGCCACGATTTTATGATGAAAAGATTTTTGCAACATTTGGTTTCGATGCGTCATGTGCACGTCTACAGGCCTGCTACATCACCTGTAATTGGATAATTTTACTCTCACTTGCCTTGGCAAATTACAGACGTAAGGAGTCACAGTAATCTTATTCTGATTGGCGCAGTCAAATGAGAAACGTGTCTGAACAAAGACACGCTGCCAATAACCATGAAGCACAGCTGCCGATGTGCACGAGATACACTGAAACAAAGTGGGGCAAAAATCTTTTCGCGACAAAATCGTGGCCCTAGTTATCACTTGTTACGTGCAAGTGTTCCAACTTAACATCTGTTTCTTACAAATGTCGCAACAACAATTGTACCCATCAAGTCTATCGACGAAAAGTCTTGGACATTTCTGTAAAACGTTCGTCTCTGACAACTTATGACTGCAAGTTATGAAATTGTTGCAAGACTTGTACCTTCGTGAAATGGGGCCCAGACATCCTGTGTTCCTAGACCTCAACATCTCCGACCCCGTCATACTCAAGTCTCGGACCACAGCGGCGTTTCATGCTCCGACGCGCAGAGAGCGAAAACTCGTGTCGATTAATTATTCGGTCTTTGAGGGGGTGGAGGGAGAGGGTAGGCTCGTTCTGTAGCTTCGCCCTACTCGTGTCGGCATTCCACTCGCCGTCTCGCCCACAATTCCTCGACTCTTCAGTTACCCGCTTTGCCTCGCTTCTCCGGGGCGCGACGCGAACACAGAAGGACGTTCGCTCGCTTGGTCGACTGCGCTGTGCCTCGGAGAAAGAGAGCTAGAGAGAGAGAGGGACAAGAAATCCGATATGAGCTTTACGCGCATGCCTGCTCTCTCTATGTGTGTGTGTATGTATGCGTATCCCTGGACGCGCTTGATCGCCGAAGAACCTATGTCGGCAGAACACGGGACGCCACTCCCGCCTCTAACTGGATATCCCAGTCGTCGGCTGGAGAGGCCAGGGCTCCTCTGCTGGAGTGACTGGATTGAGCTCCGTCCCTTCCATCCCTTATCCATACAAACACATGAAACTGTCGGATCCCGTCTGACCGATAGCTGCAGGGGTCTCTGCTGCACAGAGAAAAAGGTCTGCTACTATAACCATATTGGATGGCGCAAGAAACCATAGCGGATATTTTTTTTACTTACAGCTTCGTACATTGAAATATGTTCTTTTCGTAGAAATCCCATTTAAATGCACGTTAGTTTCGTCACATAAATTAATGTTCGCAACTCCGTGTGCCATTTTTCCCAGTTACAGCCGTCTAAAAAAAGCCGTTTTTAACCATTTTGAGGCGCCCCAAAAACATTAAGCACGTTGCATTTTTTTTTTTTTTTACATTATACGCAGAAGCCTAGTTGTGTTTTTTTGGTAGATAAACATGTGGAAAATAAGTTTAGTTGCTTCGCGTAGAAAATATTAGGCGCGGCACTCTACAACACCGTTCATGCGTCAGGTGCATAAATCTCTTAAGAGTGCGTGGTAGATAAACAAACGCTGAAAACATAAATTGATTTCTACGCTTTTGTCGAAGCCAATATGGATAACATACTCAATGACAATCCTAGATAATAGTATTTGTCAACTTTATCAGCAAATATTTATCCAGAATAACTAATTCGTTACGAGTGATCTCTTGCGCCGTAGTTAAATGAACGAGGTTCCGGCGTCAGAGATTGTGCCTCAGAAGTTCGTAACACTGGAAACAATTGTGTTTAAGAGGGCGTGGTACATAATTCAACGCTCGAAGCTTTAATCTATAACTGTAGGTTTCTTGAAGCCAATTTGCGAAAATTAAACAACAGCAATCCTAGACAATAGTTTTAGCCGACGTTTGAAACAAAATTGTTTCCAGTGTTAGGAACTTCTGAGGCACAATCTCTGACGCCGGAACCTCGGGCATTTAACTGCGGCGCAAGAGATCACTCGTAACGAATTAGTAATTTTGGATAAATAGTTATTCGTATAGTTGGCAAATACTGTTATCTAGGATTGTCATTGAGTATTTTAACCGTATTAACTTCGAAAAAAGCGCTTGCGCGGAGAGGCGATAATACATTACATACATCGGTCAATTCCAACCTTACTGCTCCTTCCTCACACACACACGCACAAACACAACCTATCTAGCGAGGCCTATCATATATTCAAATAATCATATTTTTAAAACTTTGCATCGTGAAGGGATGAAGAAAAATCGGTAAAGGATTTTGCTGATGCTTGGAAATACTGGTTAATTTGAGATATTTTTAATTTATGTTAATTTGAACAACTGACAACCTCAAGGAACAAACTGTCGGCATATTATATACAGAACATTTTCTACAGATAACATTAAAGAAATTGAACGTAACTTGGGGGATTAGATCAGCTGGGCAAAGAAACTTGTAATAAATGTTTTTATGTGTTTTTAATAATTAAACTTTATAAATGAAGCTCGAAGCTAATTGCTGACTTACACAAAAATATCCTATCGCAATATTTTGTATGCATATTTATTTTTTTAATTCCTTAAGTGTTGCATGTTTTCTTGATTTACCTTTGAAATGGCTAAATTTACACACTTAACTTTCGGGACCCAGATAATTAACATAGGCTACTCACAAATTGCATTACGGATATATTTTACACAACTATACTTGATCACAGGATCTTTGAAGTAAGAAGTTATGTATTTTTAACTCACTAGGCTTGGGTCCGCCGTCCTCTCTCTGGACCAGTGATCACAACCAGTAAACACTCAATACAAATTCACACAGTTACAAATATACACTCTAAAGAGTAATCAGTTATATTGAATAGGTGGGGAGTTAATAGTAATACTTTAATTCTATCAACAGCTTCTACATTTGTACGAGACATTGTTTGTTTTGTAGACACACACACACACATTGCGACTATTTGACAGCAATAAAAATATTTCAGCGTGTCATAATTTTTGTATACAGGCATGCCAAAGTCTAAAGTTGCGTGAAACTTTTTTATACCAGAAAGGTAAACCATCTGACTTGAACACTGTCACGAGCTATCCCAAGTTATGTGTGAAAACTCGCATTTTTTTGTGTTTTTCGAGCACGAATTTAAAACAAACAAAAAAATGACAATTTTCTGCGTTTAAAAAAAATACAAAAAATATTCAATGCTGTTTTTATGCATACCTTGTCGTTGACTGTTTCGTTGTTCTTGAGCATGAATTATTTCAGTTCGGTATGTTTCAGTTTCCAGTATAATGTCGTTTTATTCAAATTTGGAATTTATATATATGTCATTAATCGAAAACTATGAAAGCTAAAAAAAAATGTTCACTGCAGTAAAAATATCATATCAATATAAAATGTATTAATACAACTAAACATTTAGATAAACCCCACTTGTAACTGATCATATAACGTGACATAACTTAATATCGTGAAAAGCCATTTTGCAGGTTTAACAAAATTTGAGAAGGCTTCCGTACATCGAGTTCGCTAGGTTACCAATATCTAAAGACATGAAGAATTCGCGTTGTTTTCTGACAGCTGACTAGACTCCAAGTGACTATACGCTCGTTCGACGTCTCCCGCTGGCCGATATTATCGTGACTTGCTGCGGAGAATGCTTACACGGTAGAGAGGCCAATCTCTGTAAAGACGTAACACACGTAAATGACAACACATACAAGTTCGTGGCCAATTGAATCGCAGATTATGCTCTGTTATGTATAGGAAAGTGAAGTTTAGTCTGCTACCAAATGATAACGCGAATTTTGTATGCCTCTACCAATATAGAACAGGCATATGTAGTTTCGTCAATAAATAACCTACGTACCCCATATAAGACAGCAAGTTAAATATGTAACATTCGTCTGCTTAGTACAAGAAACAGGTAACTTAATTTTTCCAAGTTTGAGATTTCGCAGATGTCTACACTACCTTTACGATTGTTCCTATTGGTTTATATAAATTTGTAAATGTGTTAACTGGGAACGTTGTTGCAACATACATTTTCATTTCTACAAATAACTGTGTGAATGACAAAAGCAATTTTCAATGATACTATTAGATATCTCCAGCTACCTGGATATCTAGTTATAGCTAGAGACCTGGAAAATTCTCGTTTTCGTTTAGGCACAAGCTAGACTTCAAGCAAATGTAAGATCGTGTAACTCGCGTGATTAGCCTTAGACTTATTTGACACCTCTTACAGGGCGCCGAGCCAATAACAAGGAAGCAACTAAATGCAGGCCTACAGCGAGCAGCCAATGAGTGGCTGTTATTTGCTTCAGTAAACATATATTCTGGAATGCTAGTCTTCAGGTCAGTGAAGAAGCGAATTTATTTGGTCTCTAGTCTGAAACCACGCTTATCTAGTACTGAAGTTTGAAGTCTAGATTCACAAAGTGGGGTAGGTTTATCCTATAATATATAGAGACAAGAAAATTTCGTGAATTCAATGACCTGTACGTTAGAATCAACTATCCTATACATACTCAAGCCCCGACCATTTGACCACTACCTGTTACTCAACGGAACAGCAGACGATGAACTAATAAATGGGACTTGAGTAGGCATAGGACAATGGATTCTAGCATGCAGGTTATTGAATTCGCGAAATTTTCCTGTCTTGATAACCTCTCGCTTCCAAGTCAACCTGCAGTCTCCTCGTGGCGCCACTGGATCTTAGAACTGATGCGGGCAGTGGCTTGCGGTCCCTATGCATCTTGGCTTCCCCGAGGCCGGGAAAGGGGTATCTGCCCTGATAGAGTCTCCGACAGATGATACCAAGGTGACTCTACTAGGCGGGGTGTTAGACTACCTAGCGCTCATGTTTAGAGACCCAAAAGTCTAATTTCAATGTGAAGAAATTCAGATAATGGTAATGGTTTGACGACTGGCGTCTGGCTGGAGTTTTTGGAGGGAGACCAGACTCTCAGGGTTGTAAGGGAAATTTCCCCGGTAAGTATGCTGAAAGCAAGGCATACTATTCTCATTCACCTAACGACGGCTGGCCAGATCAAAGGCTCGTAGAGCGAAAAAAAATAGGTAGTAATACGGGCGACTGGGTTGGCCCCATGCAGTGGTTCTCCTCCATGACCAGTCATGGGTCGGATTCGTAGTGGAGGTGGATGCCTATGTTCTGGGCAAACTCTGATAGGTCCCCTCCTATCGACGAGTTGGTTGCGAAAGTGACCGGGAGCAGGCCTGGTCAGTCTGTTAGGGGTGTGGGTAGTGCCCCGTCTCAAACCAAGAGAAGACTGAGCAGGGGGTCTCAGCCGGGGAACAGCAATGCAGGTATGATCTTTAGATGGGTGGCCTGAAGCTTTCATGGCTGCGTCTGTTACCCCTTTGGTAGTTGTCCAGAGGCGCAGATTAGCGTTCTGTCAAGGGGTTTTACAGTTTCAACAAACTGTCAGCAAAAAGGACAATGCGGTGGTCGGGCGGATCCTGACTCCCTGCCTGATGGAAGGCTGAAGCGGGAAAGGCTCATGATAAGTCCGCTGCGTGAAAATATAAACCCCTCGAAATAGGAAAAGTAAGTGTGTGTGTGTATATATGAATATGTTTATATATTTACTACCTTACAAAGCTTACAAAAATACACAAAACAGCAATCAACTATTACTTTCACAACACCCTTAATTATGCACACAATTAGTACTGTGTCATAGAAACGTTGATTAACTTCGACAATTGAAGCACAAAAAACTTCTACAATCAATTAATTAAAGACTACAAATCACAATAAAAATTCAGTCATATATCCAATCAACAGTCTTCCAAATAGGGACAATGTACAACCTTAACAGTCCGAAGTTGTGATGGCTCACCATGCGCTGCGCTGCACCCCGAGTGCACCACTGTCTTCACTCTTGAGGTCTTCGGTTCGACTCTCGTCGCGCACCTCCTTGCTGTCCGTCGACCCGCAGCACCAGTCCTCATGTTTCGCCCAATACTGCTCCGAAGATGTGAGCCTGTAGCCTCACAGTAGACTCTGACGTCACCAAGATGTCTTCATCAGTCTCTCTCCACAAACATTACACTTTCCTCTAGCACGACCAATAGCGAACTCCCCCAAATGTGTCGATTCGGGGCTTATATACTCTGCGAAACAGTCGGGGAATCACCACATTACAGTGGGTCTAAAAATAGACATTAAATCATGCTGCGGTCGTGACTTGAGCCTCGTAGGCCGGACTCGTAGGATTAAGGCGCAGGTGACACAGGTCTCTATGACGTAGCTCTGCGTGACTACCACTATGAAGCCGTCCTGCTTGTGAATCATGGGCTAGTCCACAAGGTGTTTCGACACAGCTTCCGTCCAACCACCCGGCCCTCAGAGGCACAGCATGCAACAATATGTGTGTATGTGTATGTGTGTATATGTATATATACATATAAATATATACATATATACATATGTATATATATACACACATATATATATGGATGTGTATATGTATATATACATATATTTTTACATATGCATATGTATGCATACATGTGTGTATATATATGTGTACATACATACATATATATACATATGTACATGTCCTTGCCTATATAAAAGTGCACAATTCATTATAAAACAAACAAACATGATTACTCTTATCGGCGCAGTGCAGCACATGTAGGATGATAAGGAAGGCCACCTGTAGAGCCGTGCCGACTGCTAAATGAACTGGTAGCGGCGCGGAAAGGCGTCTGAAATTACCCCTCAGGGGGTCGTAAGCTGCGTGCCCTGCGGCCTGGCTTACCCCCACCCTCATTCCAACCCCTCCCCGCCCAACCAATACACGCCCTCCTAGCATCCTGCCAGGGCGCAAGTACGCTCGGCTTCCACGAAAGGGAAATCTCGCAAGGCGTGGCCAATTACAGCCGTTTGCCCCTCATTAGTTTCCGCCAGCTTACACGTCCGACAACATACTCGACAAACCCTTAAAGGGCGCACCCTACCTGGAAATCCTCGCTATATCAACGATAGGGATTTACGCGTTAAGGATGGCATGCTACATAATTCAGGGCTAAAAGCGTAAATTAATATTGTAAGTTCCTCGAAGCCAGTTTGCGAAAATCGATGACAACAGCAATCTTATAAAATAGAATTTACCTACATTCCGTGCAGTAAAATGTTTCTCCAATACCGTATTATTGAAAAACTGACGCAAAAAATTGTCGCATTTAATTTGCGGAAGAGATTATCTTTAACAAGTGCATCATTCTGGATAAATGTTTGCTTATAAGTTGAATAATATCACTATCTATGTTAACTGTTTTATATTTATTCCATATTGACTTACAAAAAATGTGCACATTTAAAATCATGCTTTCAGCAACTATGTATATACGACACACATTTTTATTAGTTGGGGCTTAGTTACATTATATAGTATTACTTTTTTTTGTATTCTTTATCGGGCAAAAATTATTTTCCGGCATTAAAAAAGAGGAAAATATTGGTACAGCAATAAAATTTTAAGGGGTTGAAGGGATGATACTGTTACAAGTTTGAGGAGCACAAACTTTTCAATGTGGGCAATTCCCATGAGTTCTTTGGGATAGAGGTCTTATAATTACAAATAAAAGAGTTAAATTAAGTACTGGATTTAATAGCTCACAAAGCTACGAAATACACAAAACAGTAATCAACTAGAACTCTCACAACACAATTAGTTATGCACACAATTACTCCTGTGTCACAGACACGTTAATTAA
>PNEQ01092660.1:0-67168 GCA_003012365.1 Medauroidea extradentata
TGAGACATTATTTGCCTGTCATAACTTTTTTTAAAGAGCATCAGATGCAACAGTCCTTGTACACTTAATCAGTGATTACATAGAACACAATTACATTATACTATACAAGGTTTTTAATACTGAAATTAATATGATTGATGGTGGTGATATTAAATGCTTGTCAAGACTTGTCAATCTAGATGCCTGTAGGCATGCATAATAATAATATTGGTGATAGGGGTGAGAGTCCTGCTTATGGTACATTACATGTCGCCCTTAAGCACATATGTATACGGGTGGAGTAGAATCAAGTGAGTAAAAAAATGGTGGCTCAAACCCCTGGTGGCCATTCCTAGAATTAAATATATTATTTTTGGGGGGGAATTTTAGGGTGTGGGAATTCATTCCAAGATGGCGGATGGTTTAAAAATTATTTTTAGATTTTTTTAATTTTGAAAATTTTTTTTTAATTTTTGAAAATTTTGGAAAATTTTGAAAGTGACGTAATCCAAGATGGCAACCGGAAACAAGATGGCCGCCGGAAACAAGATGGCGGCCACGGCTCCTCAGCTCCTCAGCCTGCAGCCTGTGCCCCAGAACATACCAAACCTATCTACTTCCAATAAACAGTATTATATTAATTTTGACACGTGTGAACACTTTTGGGACAAATCACACACGCTGTGTGTTCAAGCTGTACAGTTCTAACCAGGGGCGTCATTTCAGGTTTTTCCAGGGGGGGGGGGGACAAGATTTTGTTTTCTGACGACAGTGACTTCGTTGCATCTTTTTTATTAATTAAGCATGTATAAATTCGATACTTTAATAATAAAACTTCAGTTTTATGTCCTTAAGTTAGCATTATTTACATTAAAAAATACAAAAACTATATTTATACACATAAAATTCCAAATCCAGGGGGGGCATTTGCCCCCCCCCCCTGTATCCCCAGATGACGCCCCTGGTTCTAACTGGGCCTGTTCTAGAGAGAAAAAAGGCTACAAATAAACGATAGTCAATATTGATACAAAACATTCAGTGTTATATACATCACGTTGGAGCCTAGCAAACAGTCAACTATTCCCGCGATTTTCCAGTGTCTCTAATGATGTATTATGTCTCCATTGATCACATAGAAAATCACTTGTAGTGGTATTGGCTTGTTTGTTTTAATGTGCAAGACTAGTTTCCGGTAAACACGAATTTTTAAGTGAAACAAATAAGTATAATTTAAGGTCTGGCATTTATATAGTTACCAAAAATATATTTATTAAAAACTAGTTGATTAGGTCTTTGAATTTGTGAGCGTTTTTTGTTTCCGAATATTTCGTGATAAGGCCATCAACTAAAAACTGATGAAGCTTACCCAGTTCTAAGTCAACTTAAGTACAACTACACCAACCGCTGTAAACGACGCACTCTTGTTACTCCGTACCTATGTTAACTCAATGAGGTTGCACGAATTAGCTTTCCACGTACCTTAGATGCCTCCTCGGTTATGAGGACAAACACTGACGTGAACATTTAATAATTTTATGTCCCTTCAGTCCAGATCATTAAAGTTCCCAGCCTTAACTAGCAAATCTGTTGAACCAATCAAATCTTTTCTAATCGTATTGAGGTGAATGTGTTCTAAAAAGGGAAGGAATTTGCTCCTCTATGTATCAATGGGTTGGCTTGGTTTACTGAATTTTTACCAACAGTCTAAAGGAAGTTTTTCCGTGGAAGAAACAATGAAAGGGAGGAGACATATTCCAACCCAACTAACAGCATAAATATAAACTTGAATTAGTGTAGTCTTGGAGCGACTTATGGGACTATCTAATAACATGGGCCTTAATTGCTTACCAGTGATCCAGTTACAGACAGAAATCACCCACATAAATAAATAACAGAAACTGACAGCCGAACGCCGACCACACGATCAGAAAAGACGGCCACGATTTCGGGCAACACGAAGTTTGTATGTAGTCTGTCAATCAGAGAACAGCACTTGAGGGCCGTGTCCCAGACGGCATGTATGGTATCCATACACAGTTGGTCGGAGCCAACCATGATCAATAACATTTCCCTAAGCATAAATGCAAGATTTTAACTATACACAGCATGGGGAATGATTTTGAGTGAAAATGTGGACATGATGTATGCTATTGATGCAATGCGTCGCACTCAAAACCTAGCAACAAAGTTGCTAGAATCAATCAGACATATTAACATTATGGTAAATTCACAATAATAGTGAAAACTTGAAAGCTCTCACAAGTTAGTTGGATTCAATATGCGTTAGAAGTTTTTTATAACACTTAAGAACGCTACCATGTATGAAATTATCATATTCATTATACCTGCTTTTTAACACGCCTCTAAATTGGTAAAATACGTTTTCAAAAATTTTGATGAAAGCGATGTTTCACATTAAGCTGCCAGAATGTACGTCTACAACTTTGTGTCGTATAGTATCAACATTCTATCTCCTACACCTTTTTAGTTGATAGTTATCTATTTAATAAAAAACATAATTCCTAATTTAACGTTGACCAACGTAGTGGAGATTTAGGAGATTTCATCGCTTCTTCTGCATAGATTACTCAAGTTCCTATCACAACTGAAACTTTACAGGAATTACAGTCAGTGGCTATTATATAAGCATTAAATATTACGATTTTGTGCGTGTTTCTGTTCTTAATTACTGCTAAGTGTTAGTCGATTTTCATCAAACGATAATGTATTGTTATTATCTAAAATGTTATAGTATCAAAAGTGTGACATAACTATGATTTAATTATACCGAAAATCTACGTATCTAAAGGTAATGTAACAGTTAAGCATTTATATACACGTTTTAACGCTAAATTTTTTAAAAATTTAACAGGGAAGAAATGAATAAATATTCAACACAACGGGTGATACAGGGTATTAATACTTCTTTCCATTAAAACCTACATCGGCCTGTTCAGTCACATATTAACTTATATATTTGGCGTAAAAGTATGCAATTTTTTAGTGCATCCTGTTACTAAGTTGAACCATTACTTGTTTTGCTGTCACAACCATTAAACTACTGTCTGTACTTCCAGTTGTCAAGGTATGGTACATTTCACTAAAAAAAACTTCATACGCAATGTTTACGAATGAATTTTCACAGCCAGAAGAAACTTGACAGCAGTGGTAACTAAACTTCACATTTCACAGTGCCAACAATGTTTTAAGTTCTTGAGAAGCATGTGCACGGTAATCTACATATAGAGGAACTGAAAAAGTTTTGATTCTGTTTTTAGTAAATACCTGCTCTGTTGGTATTACGTAATTCATAGCTAATGTAATTATATCTCCACTTTTATGTAAGAGCAAGTGATGTATAAGTGATTTATTTCTTTTCTGTTGTTATGATTAAAACTGGAGGATATGTAGGTGTTGGCTTCCTTAAATTCTACTGTGTAAATCTACGAATTGGTAATTTAAAGACAATACATTAAGTGCAATTTAAGTTGCTTAAAAATCTTTTGTATTGGGTTTGTTGCTGTCAATATAGCATTTTGCCGGTTATGATTTAGATGTGTAACTACTTTAACTTCTTTCGAATAACGGAAAATATTATAAGACCTACTCGTGTTCGAGCTTTAAGGTAACATTACAAAGCATGTAACATCATTTTTATTCTGCTCTGTTTTTTCGCATAGACCATGTAGTTAGGAACAAGAAAGAACAAAATCCCTGATAACAGCATCTTCTAAACCTTTAATTCCGCAAGCACAGGTAATTTCTCGCTTCCCCAATTCCTACAAGCTGTTTTTCCCTGCACGCAGCCTTCTGAGAGATTTGCATATTTATGCACTAAATTCTCGTAGGGAACAAAATTTTATCGCAGAACACATTGCATGAAGCCAGACAAGATTGCGTTTTCTTGTTTTGGACCCAGGAACATTGGAAGGAGCGCTTGTTTCTAAGGAGTTGTTAAGAGTTGAAAACTGATAATTTTATTTTTTATTACAGTTCTTGGACAATATAAACCAGGATCACTGTTATCAACCACTGAATTAAAAATCACTTGTTAATCACTGGCTGACAGTCATATAAACAGCGAGCTGGTATGAGTCTGAGTCAAGACTCAATTTAATACAATTATCGAAAACTACTGACTCAAACTTCAGACATAATACCTTAATATGAGTCATTTACAATTAAATTTACAAAATTATTTTATTTGGTTTTATTGTGTACAAAGTTCAGGTGTTAAACACCTATTTAATTATACAGTGCACACATCCATGTCGGGCAAGATTCATTAGCTAGCGTGGCATTAAAAATTGCACTGTGCACTTAATGACATACAAACTTTGTTTCGTGCATGGTCGCACCACTTCACTTTCAGTCATAGAAACTAATATTGTAGTCTTAGACTGAGTTTACAAACAACATGTTTAAAGGAAATCATAACTTTATGAGTGCATCTCAGTCCCCGTAACGGTCTAAAAACATTTCCAGTGACGACAATTTCTGTTATTTGAATGACATTAAAACATATTGTTACAAGTTGCGGGCTAGGTACGTTTGGGGATGGAGGTCTTTGATAAAATAAAGAAAATAAAGCTAACCTAGTTATTTTACAACTGTATATACAAAAAACCTATGTCTATAAAGATTTACCACAATAAATGTCAAACAGAACAAATAACTACTATTTACATAAAGGAAAAAAAAACATCTACATAAGTTCTCTGTATATGGAAAGGTTACTAGTCACTCACAATGGTGGACCCAATGAAATAATACCGAAGAATCTTTCTGGCCTAGAAACACCTTCTTCCTACTACTTGCTGCGGTCCCACTCGCTGGACACCCTCGAACAGTCGTCGCAATCCAATACTTGTCACTATCACTTGAGGATCGCACCAGGCACCTGCCAGGCAAAACTCTCTCGCTCCTGCTGCAGCTCCCCCTTACATACCCACCCCTACTTCCCTAATTATCTCGGCAGGTCTCTGTTCTCCAACCTCCTGGAAAGGTGTGGTGTCGCTTCAAAGTCAAGCACCACCACGAGTGGTAAAGAGGGAACAGGAACGTTCCAGATCATGATATTTCCCTCCGTTACCCGATATTGGGTGCAGGTGGTCGCCACCGCACATGGGCGACACGATGTATGCCGAAGCTCTTTGTCATCGCCGTTGCTATATTGGCTTACACTGCTCTCCGATTACAGCGGCGTGCAGGTGGTTATCACGGAGTAATACAATCCATGCAGCACCCGAGGAGGTCGTTTAGCTGCAGCCACTGTATTGTATTTCGCCGCCCTGCCCGACAGCCACGGCGCCAAGGAGTGGGTGGGAAGAGGGGTGTCCTAGCTCCGCCACCACAGTATCGTACTACACCGCCCAGCCAGACAGTCGCGTCTCGCAACAATATATAATTTTCCACGCCTAGGAAGAGAATAGCATGATAAATACAAGGCAATTTGTCAATGAGCTATGTATCTTCATTTTTATGCCGACCGAGCATAAGATTCTATTCGGGTAGTTCTGAGAGAGCTTTACCGAAGAGTTGAAACTAACGTTGGGGAGTTTCAAAATGACTCGTACGTGTTGACCACACACACTCTTCCGAGGAAACGAAACCTTACCAAAGCCCAAGATAGCAAAAAAGAATCACGTTTCCGAAACGTCTCATCTGTTGTCGTCGAAGGTAGCCTACTATCGTCGTCTTGTGTTACATAGGAGTTGTCTTGTTTACATGCACCGTGTTTGGTCCTGCCCTATTCTGCCTTTTTCTTTTTTGGTGTTGCAGTCATTTCTCCTCTTTATTCCGCCAATCAGATGTGAGATCAGTCAAGACCAATTGTCACGCTTGCCTTGTGCAAACTTACTCTACTTCATGTCGTTTATTCTTTGGTATGTAACTTTTATTAATTTGTGTTGGAGGAAGAGGGTGAAGGAATGGGTCATACGGACGTATGTGCGCAGAGAAATTAAAAACCATGATGATATTATAAAAGGGATAGGGGAAACTCGTAGTCAACTAAGAGAAAAACGGATGTTAGGAGAAACAATATCTTTTACAAGAAAATGTACATGTTTCAGATAACTAAATTAAAATTCTGACGAAGGACAAAACGGCTTTCAGTTTAATTTCCAATACATTATTTTTTTTTAAACTAAGAGTTTTGTTGAATGCTTAGAATGTAAATTTAACGGTACTTTATAAAATAATTATTCATTTTTACTCAATTAACCGCCTCTTCAACATAAGTAAGCAAAACGATTACTTTCCAGTTTTTATTTGCATAATGCCGCGGCTAGTTTTAAATTTGAATAAGGATCACAGCATAAATAACAAATTCATCAATTACGTGCGTTGCATGAAGTACTGGATAAACACAGTGACATATTCATACTTGAAGACTACCTTACTTGCAACATGTGATGAATAAGGAGCATCTTCAGGGAAACATCACAAGTTAGGTAACTATTGAGTGCTATGGGGCTCCTCGTTTACGCCCACACTCGAAACACTCCTAGCATCTATAATTCTTCCATTTGCATGCCGAACTCATAATATGCAGTCTTAACTGCATGACCATAAATGATGCTGAAATGCCGTGTTTGAAGTGCAGAGAAGAAAGGTTCACAGGCCAAAACGTTAGACGGAAGTCACCGTAAGGGAAGTGGGCTTCACGTCTCGTTGACAACGAAGTCATTACAGACGGTGATACACAACTTGGTACAATGACAGAAGCTGGGAGAGGAGTCGGCGATGGCCTTTGTTAAGGAGCTATTCCATCATTTGCCTGGAGCGATTTCGAGAAACCATGGAAAACCGAAATCGGGATGGCCGGAACTGAGGATCGAAACAGCGTCCTCCCGAATGTGAGTCCAACGTTTTACCATTCTTGATTCGTAAATCGTCGTAACACACAGGATATTCCGGAGATGTAAACTAATTGTTATCCTTAATTTTCATAGTTTCCAATAGAAAAAAGACAATCATGCTAAAAAGAAAACCACTCGTGGATAAAAGGTTTACGATCGAATATTGTCCTTATTAAATCTACAGTATTAAAATATACTGTAACTTTCCAAAATTAACTAAAAATTATTGAACTAATGAGATTAGAGGTACAAAAGCAAAACTATGAAGTGGGCTGCAAAATAACATTTTACTTTAAAATTGAATAACTACTGACTGACATCAAGATGTCACCACAATGTGTAGAACCATATTCTGTCTGGTTTCAGCAAATAATAGGGAATTTTAATATGGACAAGCTTAGGCTGTAAGAGAATACCCTGCCCTAAAATCACACCTAACCAGCGAACTGCCTTCGTAAAGGAAAACAAGGGCTACCAAATCCTACTGCTATAGAAGCGCCAAAGGATATTCTACACGGCACAGCAAATATCCGAGGAGCAAAGCAGTACTTTTAAAATTATACACACGTATAAAATCTCAGGTAAAATTAAACGATTTTCAAATCACGTAAACAAAATTCAAAATTCAGAAATAATTATTTTTGCTGTATTTTGATATGTAGACTAATAAATTGTAAGGATAAAATTTACTTAGTTCAGGTAAATCAGGATAAATGGTCTACCAAGCACTGAAATAGATGCTTCAAACACGTAGAGCCAGTATTATATAGCAAGTATTAATAAATATGAAGTTAAATAAATACAATCTTTTTTAATGTTTGCAATCCGGCCTACTATGCACTGCACGATGCATAACAATAGGTACGCTGCAATCAAAATGTTAAGAGCGACA
Source organism: Medauroidea extradentata (assembly GCA_003012365.1). Lineage (NCBI taxonomy): Eukaryota > Metazoa > Arthropoda > Insecta > Phasmatodea > Phasmatidae > Medauroidea > Medauroidea extradentata. The sequence goes on from PNEQ01092660.1 coordinate 7,735, forward strand.
TTCGCGAAGCACGGGCATTATGCCAGTGCGAATTTCACCAGCTGCCGAGTGGGAAAAAAATGCCCGGGGGAGGGGGTTTATCGATCAAGCCCAGCGTGTCGCGTATTGCCCCCAACCCTCCCTCTCCCTCTGCTTGACCCCTCACCCCTCCCATCAGGCCACGGGGGGCCTTTTTATCGCCGGAGAGCCTTTCTTGCGGACCGGCCGCATGACGGCTCTGAAACATATCAATAATTCGGGGCTGTGATTGGCGCGCGGCGAGGCGACACGCGCGTTTGTCACCTCCCCTCACCCTTTATAACCCCGCACTCTCGCTCTGGCCGACCACCGCGGGGCGACACCGTCCGGCGATATTGATGACGTCTATCGGCGCGGTTATTGCCATAGCGCAACTCTGCTGGCGCCACGGGGTGGACAGGGGGTCGGTATTTCTATTGTTACTACCCCCCCCCTCCACTTCTTTCGCGCCACAACCCGCCGAGCAAATTAAAACATCTCCCCGCAGCCACTAACCACGTCCCTCTACTCGATGCTATACCTGACAACGATGACAATTCCGTATCTCACAGCCCAATTAAGGCTTCGCTCTTTAGTTTTGTAATGGTTTCAAAAATGTGTTTTTTTTTAACTTGAATTAACACATATATCAAATATTCATCTTACAGTTTTAACACTTATGTATCTTCGTTTGTAGCTGAATTTTTCGCTTACAATGCACCAAACGGATTTTTAGATTTTTGCCCCTGAAATATTACATATTTTGTTGTCAAAATAAGCCTAAAAGAAGCAAAATAATTTTTTGCTAGCGAACGGTACATTATTTTGAAAAACTCTCTGCCAAAATTGTGTATAATATAAACGTAAACAGTCTCAAATTTTTTGAAAATATTTGGTTAAAAAATGTTCGAGTTATCTACAATGTTTTGAAATCAATGAAAGATCATGGCCACGGTTATGTGGCCATTGTTCAAGGGGGCCGTCTGGATGACCATATCTTACGTATTCGAGGCCTGGGAGTGTGGAAGCAGTAAGGGCGAGGCAGCATGCGCGTCATGCCTCACCCTGGCCTCTAGGCACAAGTCTCTGTACTGGTGCAGGCTTCTCGCCGACAAGTTGCCTCTACGAGACATTCAGTCATTACCCTATCATGTTATGACCTAATATTAAAGATGAAGGTGAATTGCTCTCGTCTATAAGTTACCTTATTGATAAGATTCTACGGCGAGATTTTCATACCTAAAACAGGTAACAAAAGCACCCATTTTCCCCATTTGCGGTTACCGAATAGCCATATAGGCCTAGTTATACTTTTAATAACAGTGGTAAACCTGAAATTGATATATACGCGTGTAACGTTCGTTAAATGCGAATCGTAAACAGGAATCATTGATGTACGAAGAGCAGTTTTCGAATAATCTTGTTAACGACTGTGCCCCTGCACACCGCTTGGCGTCCTGGTTTGGCGGTCACCTTAAGGGGGAGTGTTAGACAATTTTATTCTATTTTCAGTATTATAGCTGTAACATTTATTCAAATTTTACTATCATAACTTTCTTTTCGGCAAAGCATGGGATATATCTTTGGTAAACTGCTCGAGTGAGTGATTGAGAGATTTTGGTCAGCGTTTAACATCGAGGTCTTCAGCGCTGGTGAGGGGTGACATGATGTGAGTATGGGGCGGCGCCGGAATGAAAGGGCGGAGGAAACGGGAGATCCCCGAGAAAACCCGCCGACCAACGGCATCGTCCGGCATGATTCCCACATGCGATAATCCCTGGACCAACCCCGCCGGGAATCGAACCCGGATCGCCTTGGTGGGAGGCGAATGGTCTGACCATTCGGCCACCGCGGCCCCGTAAACTGCTCGACGTATACAATAACGGAATAGTACATTAATATGTCATGCAGTGAGTTGTTTGTGACAACATTAGACATGTAGGAGCAGGTACAGTACTCTTCCAGTAGCGTACAAGAGGCATATTCTCCAATAATTAGAGATGATGGTATATCGCGAAAATGTTTTGTGCCAAGATAGCCTTGAAAACACTGACACAACGTAGCTGTCTGCAGACATCAAATATTAAAATATCGGGATTCTTATTGGCTCAGTCAAATAGGGCAACAGCTCCACGTACAAGCTAAAGCCAGTAATATTCTGGTAAGCTGGACGTGTATTGAAATCCATCAAACAGTCAACTTTTCCCGCGATAAACCATCATCTCTACCAATAATATACCTCAGTAAATGTACACAACACTTACTTACTGGATATGACTGGCTGGACATTGAATCTTCGTGCTCAAAGTGTAGAGTCGGAGCTTATATTACATGCCTTGGAACACGACCACTATACGTCACTGTCCCTTACCTATTCAACAAATAAAACAATCACTATTTGTTGTAGACTCGGTTAAGGGTAATGATCGGAGGTGGTGGGAAATGGCGAGAATGTTTCCTGCCAGCGTATTCTGCAAATCAGTGTATCGTCCTGCGTCATGTATTATTCGCCGGTGGTTATGTAGCACGGTCTAGTTGTTTACAGACGTCCAGTAGAAGTGTACCAGAGTTATCATTGGTCCAGTCAAATAGCGACCTACCAGTAACGAAATAAAAGCGTCGGAATAAATACATGATATTGAAGCCTAGCAAACAGTCAACTTTTCCAGCGATAAATCACCTTCTCTAGTAATGATCCAATATTTCTACTCCTCTTACTTTAATGATTTTTTTTTATCCTAAACGAAAGGAGATATCGAAAAACTGTTGCACGGCTTTGTTCAAAACGGAGTATACTAAGTTAACTAATTATTTGAATACATAAATACACAATGGTTTCAGCTAATTATGCAACTAAGGAATATGCCCATTAGTGAACTACTTAGCCAAATCTCCAAAAAATTTTGTCTACAAAAAATTTGGCCTCATAGTAAAATATTTTTTAACCAAACTGTGGAACTATTTCGATATCGGCTCTCGCTTAGGATTAAACAATATCATCATCTTAAAATAACTAAGCAAGGAGATTTGATTCACTTATACACACCTATGACATAGAGCTTCTTAACAATTGCCGATTCAACTGTTCAAATTTGTATTTCTAGCTCCTTTGTAGGTACTAACGTAGTGGTGCAGAATGTGTAGTGCATCTTTGTGTATGGTATTAAACCACGAAACAACAGTCAATGAGGACACTAAGTCAATTCAGCGACTTGCGCTAAAAGGCTAAAAACGAGGCTTGACGGGCTTAGCTGAATCTGCTTGGGCCCGAGTTTCTCGGCTTTCGAGATAATTATTTTTTAAAATGCATACGAGAGTCGACATCGTAAAATCGCTTCGTAAGTTTTTTGCAAATTGGTTTTAGTGTGCAATGTAATTTTTCGAGACAAACTGTATGATGTGTAGAGCTAATTTATCAATTAAAAGGAAATTTCGTTAATTAACTAATTAGCAACTATTTTGCAGTCTTCTTACCCGAAAAAATTTGAGTATGCAGTTTAAATCAGCCATAACAAAGTTACAAAGCGATTTTACGATATCGGCACCCATTTATGTTTTTAAAAATATTGTCGTTAAATGCGAAGAAACTCGGGCCCATGCCCTTAAGAACTGCTTAGCTTCGGACGAGCTAAATACGTTCAGCCAACCATTACCGTAAGGACGCCGCTGCCACGCGTTTCAAATGCGTTGTAATGTGCAGGAAAATACGTCTTTTTACGTAACTATTCCACATGCGCCCATCGTGCTAACGCTGTTAGAAAAAAAATTCGGTAAAATTACGGAAAAGTACAGGCAAAAATTATCCAGAAATTTTCGTAAAATAATGAACACTCAGTTTTGCTTGGTAACTGAATCTTCCGTAGAATTACGAAAAGTCCGTTTTTCTCATGAAAATTAAATTTATTTATATTACTGGCACTCCATTTTCCAGAAATACGAAATACTCTTATTGGATGTTTTCTTGAGATCTTGACGTACAATTAAAAAACCTGAAATATTTCACAAATTTGCCGAGATTCGAACCACGACCGTTAGATAATCAGGCCCTCTAACTACTGTACCACAGTGGCCAGATAGTCAGCAATAGAGTTCCATGCAGTGATAAGAAGCCAGCTTTATAAGAGACAAATTTTGTTTTTCACATCTTGATTTTACAGAACTTCATCAGTACCACTACGATAAAATTATTTTGCTCTCTAGAAATAAATGTTGCGAAACGCAGAGAAGAGGTGCGATTTTTTTTTTCAGCTGTGATAAGTTCCATATAGTGACATGTGTGGCCGTCTACTGAAGGATATGTGAAGCGAGGAGAACAGAATATGTGTGTGACCTTCACGGAACGCTTCCATCACTTACAGGGCTGTTCGGCCCTTTGCCCATGCACGATACGAGTCCTTGGCTGTATTGCTCGTCGCTCCGCATCTCTTATCCTCGCGGCAAAGTGTGGACAACCAGGAAGCAGTGCTTCACTTTTATTATCTTAGCTTATCTGATCTTCGTTTCGCACCAGTGTGCATGTACATTAACTCTAGGAGTAATAGAGATTATTAATACCAGCATTTTTTTACGGAACATAATAAAAATATGCTTTACAATTATATAAACATATTTCCATTTATTTATGGAGCGTTACAGTCAGACATACGTAAACTGGCAATTCGGACAAACCTCCGTAAACAAAAAATTACGGAAACCAGTTCGTATAGTTACAATGCTTTTCTGTAAATATATCCGTGAAGTTACGGAAACTTTTAACAGCGAATGTAGGAAAATAAAACACACTTCGAACAAGTACGGGATGTAATTGTTTAAACACCGCGCGTAATAAAATCACAGTTTCTAAATATTCCGGAACAGTTCTGGCTTCCATGCCTACCTCGAACTGTACTAACTGGTCCTATAGTAAAAATAGATCGGCTGGAATCTTGCTCGTTGGTTCAGCGCTTGTCTCGTTGGATGTGGCACTTGATACGTACTTCAAGGTCTCCCTTATAGCTCTGTCACCTCTGAGTCTCTAAGGCCCGGTTCACAATGCGCAATCTGCAGCCGACTGCCGGCAGTTGGCAATCGAATACAATTCACAATGTGCAGTCCAGCAGCCATGATGTTTTTGCATTATTTAAAAAAAAACTGCTATTTAATTATAAGCACAGACAATCTCTAAAAACAATATTTGTTTACATCACGTGATTACGTGAGTAACGCCTGATTAGCTGGAACTTTTCGGCATTCAGCAGTCAGAGATAAAGTTCGCCATCTCCGACTGCTGAACTGGGGACTGCTCGACTGCGAGCAGCGCATTGCGAATACACATATCCTAACGTGCATATTAATATCTGACAGCCGACGGCGGACTGCCAACTGCTGACAGCCGACTGCGCATTGTGAATCGGGCCTAACGCGCGAAACTGCTCAAGGCATAGGCGGCGACCTAAATGTTTCCGCTGGCGTTGGTCATGACTCTAGGAAGACAAAGGCAATAAAAAGGCTGACACTTGATCAGTTAACACTTTTAGCTTCATCGTCTGTACGTGCAGGGCTCTGTACTGGTGTGCAGCCTTCCACGAGGCGGCTTCTTAACGGGAGGGAATTTTAGGCGTAGCATTTAATTTACATAACCTGTTGGTAACGATAATACTATATACGAAATGAGCGTAAAAACTCTAAATTGTTGTACTAAAAATGTTAACAGCTAGTACTGGCTCCGTATTAGTAAATTTCCCACGTTTTCATATCCTTAGAATAGGCTGCACATAACTTACTGTAAGTAGAGAATCATAATTTTCGCGGAAATGTTTTCAGTAGAGACAACGGTCGTAGAAGAACAGGTCTGGACACTCGCCTGGAAACTTGACCCCTTTGTTGTTTGGCTGTAGTTCACTAAGTTCACGATAATGCTATATGTTTTTGGCGCTGCTGTTAGGGCGGTCGGCTCAAACTCCGCCCACTTCCCTCCCACTAGGATAAACAATTTATCAAGACGTATTTTTTATCAATGTGTGAAATACTTCCTTCGCTCACAATTTAAAATCATGGCTCCAGAAATCTTTATTTACAGTATAAATTTAACAAAGGTAAAAAATGGTCGGAGTTTGAGTCCGACCGCCCTAACTGAAGCGCCAATAAAACACAACATTCTCGGTAACTTGACGAACTACAGCCAAACAATAAGGGGGCCAAGCAAAATACATTGGTAGATAGGCGAGTGTCCAGACCTGTTCTTCTACGACCGTGGTAGAGACTCATAATGTTCGTGGAGATATTTTTAGTAAAGACTCATAATTTTCGCGAAGATATTTTTTCACCAACTTATTTCAGAGCCTTACACGCAAATATACAGATCTGCTTCGTGGCTATTGGTAGCATGCAGACACTTATCATTTGACTATGCCAATCAAAATAAGGTTACTGCGATACCACACGTGGGTCATTTTCTGGTAGGATGCCAGATAGTGAGCAAGAGAAGAAATTTTGTTCAACGTTTAAGAGGATGTGGTACATAACTCAACGCTAAAAGCATTAATCCATAATTGTAGGTTTCTTGAAGCCAATTTGCGAAAGTTAAACAATAGCAATCCCAGACAATTGTTTTAGCCAACGTTTTAAACAAAACTGTTTCCAGGGTTGCGAACTTCTGAGGCACAATCTCTGACGCCGGAACCTCGTGCATTTATCTGCCGCGCAAGAGATCACGCGTAACGAGTTAGTAATTCTGGATAAATATTTACTCATAAAGTTGGCAAATACCATTATCTAGGACTGTCCTTAAGTATTCTATCTATATTGGCTTCGAAACAAGCGTAGAAATCAACTGATGTTTTCAGCGTTTATTTATCTACCACGTTTAAGAGACGTCCTCAAGAGGAAGACAGACGCAATTGAGTGCCTTGCGCATATAGACGATGTGGGAAATGCTTATCGAGAAAAATTCGCCTTTAGAGCCCGCGACTTATCGTGGTCGTTGTTGTGAAATAGCACGGAAATTATATCTATATATATTTTGAATGTGTCAAAAGCGAAGGAATGGAACTGCAGAAACCAGGATGTATTTTTCTTCTTTGCCTTTAGGACATCGAGCGCCAGAGCCTAAAAATGCTATTTTTAAAGTAATTTTTACTATTTTTTAAGGGCGCCGTCTACTAGAATCATGAAGAGGCGCGCAGACCTTTAACAATCCTGATTTCATTCGAATACCATTCAACATGTTGTCACGCGGTTAGGCTACGAAAAGCATTTAAGGATCATAGTACAGGTCTATAATTTTACCATTAACTGTTATCGTTCCTTACAAGTATTTTTTTTGGTGTGAAAGTGACCGAATCGGGACTTTTGACGCTGATTTTTATGTAAGAGTAATCATTTTCACGATATTCTTAATATTATAGACCTGTAGAGCGACTCTTTCCCTTTCGTCGAGTAAAATAAAATGATAGTGTTGCCGCTGAAAGTCCCATAGTAAAAACGGTTCGGCGGGAACCTTGCACGCTAGTTCAGCGCTTGGCTCGTTGAGGCGACGCGGCATTTGATGTGCTCTTCAAGGTCGACCTTACTGCTCCGTCGCTTTTGAGCCTCTCACGCGCGGGTAGACGGCGCCCTTAATGACATTCGATAGCATTAAATAAAAAAGTAGTGCCTACAGATAATAGTTTATTACCTTTCCTGGAAAGATATTTTTTTTCCAGGAGCGACATTTACGGACATGTGCGTATAAGCGCAACCATTGATTCAACAGAACAAATTTTTAAAAATCTCATCTTAAGGGCATGGTACACAATTCAGCGCTAAGAACATCCGTTTAAATGTGTACGTTTCTCCAAGCCAATTTGCAAAATAAATAAACAGCAATTCTAAACGATAGCTTTTGCCGACTTTCTGAGCAAGAATTTTTCTCGAGTAAAGTAATTTTGAAGAACAGTCTGTGGCGCCGAAATCTCGTAAATTTAATCGCGGCGCAAGAGATCGCGCTTAAGGACGTTGGACCCGTAAAAATTCAAAATTTTATATTTGTGCCAAACACTGGTCAACTTTTACACATCAGAAGACATTTCATTTCCCCAAATAAAAAAAAATTAGGTGCCATAGTTTTAGCATAATCACCTATCAAAGTTGCAAAATGGCAGTTGCGGTGTAGCCAAAATAATAAAAAATAATTAACTTGCAGAAACAAGATAATTCATATTAATTCTTAATGATGTGAGCTACTTCAAGACACTTTTGTGAACACAAAGCGATACGTTATTGTATTTTTAAAAAATTTATGAAAATGAGTAAATTTTTGCATAACTTTGACTTTTAGCTACTACTGAAATTTTCAAAACTAACTTTTGTCAACCATGTCATAAAATGCATTGATACACTGACTATCAGTTACTGTAATGTCGAATTTATTAGTTAATTACTTTTTTTGATTTTGGCTACACCGCAATGGTCATTTTGTGACTTTGATGAGTGATTATGCAAAAACTATGGGGCCTAATTTTTTTTTATTTTGGGAAATGACGTGTTATCTGATGTGCAAAAGTTGAACAGTGTTTGGCACAAATATAAAAAAAATAAAATTTTACGGGTTCAACGCCCTTAACAAATGCTTCATTTGTATAAGTATTTGCCCGTAAAGTTGGCTAGTACCATTACCTAGGATTGTTGTTTTGTAGTTTTTTCCATATTGGCTTTCAAAAACGTGTTGAAGTCAAGTGAAATTTTCAGCAGTTATTTATCTACCAGAACCCCTTAACATCTAGGTCATTAGCTCTGCAGACCACAAAGACTCAGAGATATACACGTTATTTGTACCTAAATTTTCCACTTGTAACATTTTTATTCATCTTTCATAGTTTTCTCACAGCGGCATGCCAAAGTCAGAATTTACAAGTTACGCTAAGATAGAAATAACAAAGACCAAGTGACTTACTAGACACAGACCAAGCATCTTCTTTGTTGCTGTATATTGTGGAGGTTTTCCTATTGGCTGGGAGAGTGGAAAATCGTAAATATGTTAGGCATAAAAAATGCATGAAACACTGTAACACGTTGCGCCTTACGCGATCTGGCACAAAACAGTGCCTGAAACACTTTAATACGTTGCGCCTTATGCGATCTGGCACAAAACAGTGCCTGAAACACATTAACATGTTGCGCCTTATGTTATGTGGCACAAAACATTGCCGGAAACACGGTAATATGTTGTGCTTTATGCGATCTGGCACAAAACAGTGCCTGAAACACTTTAATACGTTTCGCCTTATGTGATCTGGCGACGATTATAAGATACAAATAAAATGTTTCAAGGCAAACAATAGACAAACAGTTGTGTAACTGAATCCTCATAGGCCACATCAAACGAATAACGAAAGGAAAATGACAGACACGTTAAGAATTCACTGCAACGTCAACTATTTCCGAGATAGAAACGGACGCCTGGTTTTCGCGAAAACACTTTTGTAAAGGTGCAGTAAATCATTCTCGCTACGTATTTGTCGGGACTTTTTTCGCACGATATTGTATGTAAAGGGACAGGTTCGAGCGGATCGAGTTCCCCACACGTGCGGTAACTGTGCTTCTGCAAATTTTTATACGGGTTGTTTCGGTACCGTAAACTGGGCCCGTTTTGGGGTAACTTTGTCCCACTCCAAATAATAGTTTTGGAGTTATTTGGTTAATATACATTCAATTTGAGTCTCGTGCTTAAAAATTACATTTAATCCAGTCAAATAAAATTGGAAATGTTCTTCACTAAACAACATAAAAACCAAAATTTTAAGTGGGGCAAAGTTACCCACAGGGCTAAAGTTGCCCTAGTTTACGGTAGTGAAAAAAATTGTTTAGGTACCATACTTCTGTTAAAATAGAGACAACAATCCATGGTAGTTGTCAATATGTCTAGACTGTGCCTAAAACAATCTGTTCTATAAAATGAGCAAAAAATATACTTCTTTTACACAACATATATATTCATCTACAATATAGATTGTTGTACGAACAATCCACATAGTACCGATAGTCAAATTGGTCTGTTGTCTCTAGTTGAACAGAAGTACGGCACCTACAACAATACTTTTCTTTCAGTGGGCTTTATGCTCGGAGTGATGAATGAACCACCTCGCCATTTCGTAGCTGTGAAGTTGGCTATTCTGCAACCAGGCCGCCCAATTCAGCGCTACCATTGGTCAGCACGACAGGTGCATGGGGCGTGACGTACACGGCTGCATGGCCCGCCGCCAACATCAGCCCTTCACAAAAATTCATTTATTACTTACGGCCGCAGCTGAGGAACAATTGGCCGCCGGTATTTATGTCGCCCGGCATGCAAATGAATCTCTTTTGTTGGCCTGGGACGTGTGTGCCGAGGGTGAGGAAGGCTGTTCCATCTAGACGTAACATATTTTACTTTGGTAATTGTCATTTCTGTTGCTGTTCGGGACACAGTTACACGGTTATTTCATTAAGGAATTCAGTCGTGACATGAATTTTAAAAAGTGTGTAAATTGAATATAAAATAATTTTAAGTATTGTGTAGTAGAAACCTTTCTTTTAAGAAGATATCAGAGAATGAACCAATAAACCGACTTCCTTGTGTATAGGTTATTGGAGCAAATAAAGTTTCATACAGCCAAATAATCCCTAATTTTCTACAAAATATTGACTCGTGGTTCACAACGAAGCACGATCTTTGGTAGTATTAACGGTCTAGCTGTAACAAAGCGTAGACGTGTTCAATAGAATCGGGCGTTGCAATAACTATTGTTATGATACATGCAATTCCCCCTTTGTTCTATCACAAGTACGATGGCTGAGCTAGCTACGCCACTGTGGGCACAACGAGTGACGTCAGGACGTCGCCTAATATAAAAGAGAGGCCGACCGGAGAAGGAAGGGATTCCGGTAAACGACGCCAAATGAAGACAACGGTCCTCCGAGCCGAAGGGGCTAAGCTGCGAGAGGCGTGGTCGTCGACGACGACACAGGCGGCAAGGTGTTAGAGGGGCCAGAGTGGGCGCCGCTTCTCATTGGTTCCGAGATCGTGCACCGAGATTTAGAAGTTAATTAAATGGTAAGTGAATGCACCTCTTCTTAGGGATTTCCTTTAACTCTTACCATAGTTATTGTTGTAGGAATTGATAGTCATTGAAATTGAAATAAATTATTAATTGTTTAAAGTAACCTAATTTCCTCTGGATACATACATTGTAAAATAAATAATTAAATATTTGATTGTCATAGAATTCCTGCGTGCTCTTGATTTAGTTTCTCCCCCTTATCTTGAGTGTTAACTTCCACTAGAGAACGAAAACATTACACTATATACAACCCTGAATATTCTCTGGACACATCATAACAAGTAGGGGCAGGTACGCTCGCCTGCCGGTTGGGTGCAAGAGACGAGGATTTAACGCTCCAGTCATACAACCTCGGTAATTCTTAGATTTAAGTCGAAGGGTGGAACTCTTCCTTTACAGTAAGCTGATTAAAGTAAAAAAAAATGTTTGCAGAAATGTATTTATTAATACCGATTGATTTTTATATGTGGGCGGAGGAAAGATATGCCTAAGCTATAAACATTGTTAATATACACGTTTATGTGCAATGCTAAAATATTAAAAAGTAAGAAAATTAAGATTGAATATAAAATTCTTATATTAATTAATATCAAATGATTTTTTTATGTTGCTGCGTAGTACTCAACCTCAGTTAGAAACGCACGTTAAATACGGCATCCAGCCACATTGAGAAGACAATAGGGCAATGCTGGTTTTTGAGAAAAACACTAATGTAATTTTATTGAGTCGAGGCAAATAAGGGAAAAGTTTCGACAGAAAAAAATAAATTTTGGTTTGAATTTAGGCAATTTGGGACGTTTTTTAGTCTAAAAATATTCAGTTTGGAGGTGAAAAAGAAAAAAAGTGGTGACCGAGTGACGTCATCCAATATGGCGGGTGGCAAGCCTACAACCCAACTCATAGCTCCTTGCAACAGAAGGAACATAGCTATACTACTCCTGAACCGCTGTACTAAACCTAATTCTAGGCTATGCGCGAAAAATTATCAAATATCGAAAAATATGTAAGTAGCCGAAAATTTCAGGGGAAAAGTAACGAACTATATTTCATAAATCTCAATTAAAATAAAAAAACCGCTAAACAATTACATTAGTGTTTAGGTCAGTTTACTTTGTGTTTTTATATTTCTATCTAAAACAATGGTCACGAGAAAAAAATTCATGACATAATTTCGGATATAGGTCAAACAAACGAAAAATTAACTCCGCCTAGAAAAATCTAACAAAACATCAGGCCTACAGTTACAGCAGAGAGTAAATAAATTTATTTATTCGGTAACTACAAGGGTGGCTAACCTAAGTGATCATAATTTTTTTTTAAGTTGTATTTATATTTTATGTTTTTCTTGTGGTTTTGAATATGTTAGTGAGAGGAACGTGTAGAATTAAAGAAGTAAAAGAGGCATTAAAAATATTCCTAACGGTAATTGTGAAAATGTAAATACTTCGTATTATTAATTCAAATTCCAAAACTGCGCTATACTACCATGTTGACCTGCACTTTACGTGAAATATAAATGGCACCAAAACACGATAAAGAATTCCTTGGGAATTAATTATGGAGTTTTAATGAAATAATAGTTAAAATATTATAACATTCAAAGTAAAACTAGCCAATCAATAAACACTGACTGAAGGAAAAACTAACTTATGCATACCGATCGTAACACACCTCTTTAGAAGTAAAATCAAAAATCATAAAAAAACCTTCAATACTTAAATATATATTTCGAGTTTCGACATTTGAACAGCCTAACTTAGTTGTTTGCTAGACAAAGCGGTTAGAAATCTCGATAACGCCTATGGCGCACCTAATCTATGTATGTATGTATATTCCCTATGGCAAAGCGGCTGGAGCGATTTTAATGAAATCTTCAGGCAGTCTTCAGATTAGCCCAGCTGCTGATCCTGTGAAGTTTGGTAGCTATCAGACCAACAGAAATTATTTTTTGGCATTTTGCCAATTTTGTGTCCTATTTACCTACAAATTAATTAATTCAACAATTAATTAATTTCACAATTAGGCTTGTAATTAATTAATTTGACAATTAAATAAGTTAACAATTATGTTTACGATGAATTAATTTTTCAATTAATTGATTTAGCAGTAAATTGGTTTAAAAATTAATAAATTTAACATTTAATTAATAATTACATAATTTAACCATTAATTAATTAATAATATGTAAATCGATGTGCGTATGTATTTTTCTTATGGACTCCAAAACTGCTGGAGCGATTTTGATGAAATTTTCAGGCAACCTTCAGATTATCTCAGTGGGTGATCCTGTGAAGTGTGGTGGCGATCAGACCAATTTAATTTTTTCTTTTGGTCAATTTTGTGTCATTTTCTCTACAAATTAATTAATAATAAATAATTAATAAATGTTAATTAAGGATGTAGGCATGCTAATGTATGGACTTCAATTGAAGGGTTTGGCTGTAAACAATGGTAAGGGACAAATGCGTGTAATGAGAAATTACAGGTTTAAGTTTCAATAAAATTACATTTATCAATAGTTTCAAACAAGGGAAATATTGTTATGGTTTAATATAGTTATGATTGTTAAGTAGATTATATTATAGTTGAAATATTTTTTTTAAGTGTTCCGATAGACAAAAAAAAGTTTTCAAAATTATGGTAATATGTACCTAACATTACTTAGAAGTAAACTTATTAGACATAACATTATTTACTTTTACATGTTGAATTTATTAACATACCATATAATCTTTGACATTGAACCAAAATTTATCTTAAATTTAATATATTACACCCTTAAAGTTTTTAACAATATTTTTATAACTTTATTGATTTATCATGTCTCTTTTATTTCACATAAATCAAACTTTCCTCTACCCCCTCGTCTCCTAGGCTAACTGCTGGGCTACTTGCTGTTCGGGGGGAATTGTACCAATAATAGTAAACAGCAGTGATCCATTTCAAACTCGACATAATTAATTAATTGAGTAGGATCGAGACTTGGAATTGTGAGGCATGTTAATGTATAGACTAATACTTGGCAATAGATAATTAGCGCTACCCGGGTCGCTAGTCCTTTACATAAACGTTATTGAAAACTGAGGACTCATATTCACTGATTAGTCAACGAGCCTGAGGACTTCATGAGACATGACGTCATTGGTCACATTCAGATATCAGCGTTTAGGTGTCCGACATCTCCGCGGACTCTTCTACTGCTAACATTTCCTTAGCATATCATTCATTTTCTATTATTTCAAGCACTTTTAATTTTTGTTCGTTTTTTATTGTTTTCGAACGCTAGTGTTGTAAATTGCAAAATATCAGTTTGTTAGTACATGATGAGTGTGTTATTAACTTTTTGTCACAAAAAATTCAGTTAGTTCCTCGAGAAATCAAGACGACAGATGCGCTGACGGTAGTCGGAGACAAGCCCTCGTAACTTGAATAGGACGAAAAATCGGACATTGAAGTCATCCACCGAGCCAGGTAACACGTTGAACTCGCAGTCAGGAGAACCCGGGTTCGATACCCTGCTCCGGCCACGCTGATGATTCCGGTTTACAATGATTTTCTGTAGTCGCTTCAGGAGAATACTGGGACGGTTCCTTAACAAAAGCCATGGTCGACTCCTCTCCTAGCTCCTGTCATTGTACCAAGTTGTGTGTCACGACGTAAAGCCCACTTACCTTACCTTAAGGGCATCCAAAGAGACAATTTCTGCAAAGAAAAATAAATGCTTTGAAGAAATTATGATGCAATTGACTGAAGTATCTGAAATAACGAATGTATTTACCAAAAGTTAATTGTATTTCGTACTAGCTACCCGGGCAGCAGTAATTATCTACATACAAGAATTTAAGTCTAAACATTGACATGCCGAACACTTACAAGTCTCAATCGTACTTAATTAATTTACTTATAGGGAAAATATGCCACAAAATTTTCAAAAAAATAAAAGAAATGTTTGTCTGATCGCTAGCAAACTTCACATGATCACCCGCTGGGCTAATCTGAAGATTGCCTAAACATTTCATCAAAATGGCCCCAGCCGTTTTTGGAAACCATAGGGAACATATATACACACATCAATGTTTGTATATATAGATTATGAAAAGATTCATGCACTGATGTAAAATATATTCGTAGATAATGAGTAAAGATCAACATTGTATTAGATTTCGTGTTCTGATGTTGGATTCAGTGTCGAGATTTTTCCAGCCAATTTCGGGCGTCTTCGACGAAAATACCCTGGTCGGAGCAATGGCCTAGGGAAACAAATGGTGGTGGATGTATGAAGCTTGCTGGGCAAGGATGTTGCCAGACGGTTCCGCTGAAAAGTGCCACGCGGAGGGAAGAAACGCTCCCGGCGGAAATGTGCGCGAAGGCGCGGGTTCGTTAATAACCGGTATAATTTAATTATTTCCCCTGTGTTTGTGGAAGACGGCTGGAGAGACTGCAATCTGGGTTATACAGCAGAGCCTAGAGATGGCCTCAACAAAGTGTCATCTTGAACTTAAAAAATAAATTTGGAAATAATTCTCCGAAATATTTTTGCAGTGCTGCTAAAATTGTTATAAAATTTACAGGAAATTTTTGGAAATTTACTAATGTATGTATATTTGCAAATATTTGTGCATACTTAAAAACAAGTTTTTTCGTATACGTTCCGCAGTGGCTAAAAAAAACTCGCCTCCCACTCAGGCGATACGGGTTCGATTCCCGGCGGGGTCAGTCTCCTGGACTTTCACACGTGGGAATCGAGCTGGACGATGCCGCTGGTCGGCGGGTTTTCTCGGGGATCTCTTGTACCCCCTCCCCCCTTCCCGTCTAGCGCTGCTACATTTTCACACAATGTCACTCCTCGCCAGCGTTAAAGACCTCGATGTTGAGTGCTGACCGAAATCTTTTCACTTCACTTCTTGTGTATTTTACAATTGTTTTAAATTACGCAATCTCTTTCGTGGCAACCAGTTTCCAAGGAAAATTTTATTTTTAGAATGTTACAGACGGCTGACGATCATTTTCTTTCGCGTCGAACGCACTGCAAATAAACAGGTATTCTAATAATCACTACGGGTACTTTAATAATTTAGATCACTTTAATATCCTGCGACATCGTTGTTGTAGTGCATAGACTGGTTACCGTTTCGTCATTAATTTACTAGCTTGTTATAGTAAAGCTAAATTTTTTTACTGGATTATGAATCAGCAGACGGTTGAAAGCGTAGTAAATCAAGTAGATCGCGGAGATATTTTTCGGGTATCAAATTCTGAGCACAGATTCCTTTAATTCGTTTAGGCGTGTACTATACAAAATTATCGTTAGTTTTACGTCATAGAATCATTGAGTACCTACAAAATGTTTTATAGAGACGATCTATCGCCTTGAAAACTTCACGATAGTTCAGAAACTTACGCAGAATGCTAGGATAATGGGTGATGTACGTAACTCAGCGATCCGCGAAATACGATCGGCTAGACGGCCACGTGATTGGCCTGTAACCCCGGTGAATCAAATGAATACAGAACTGAGAACAACATTCGCCGGCCGAGATAGAGCATGTTTGTGTTACAAATAGTATCGGCTCAGGCATGAACAGTAAGGACAGTGGTATCAAGAGATGGTGCAGCATACTGGTAGTGGTGGGTTCAAACATGGACAATGTGCGGACAGTGGTGTTAAGAGATGGTGCAGCATACTGGCAGTGGTGAGTTCAGACATGAATAGTCTGGACAACGGCGTCAAAAGGTGGTGCAGTATGCTGGTAGGAGTGGGTTCAAACATGGACAATGTGCGGACAGTGGTGTTAAGAGATGGTGCAGCATACTGGCAGTGGTGAGTTCAGACATGAATAGTCTGGACAACGGCGTCAAGAGGTGGTACAGTATGCTGGTAGGAGTGGGTTCAAACATGGACAATGTGCGGACAGTGGTGTCAAGAGTTGGTGCAGCGTGCTGGTAGGTGTTAGTTCAAACATGGACAATGAGGACAGCAGTGTCAAGAAGTAGTGCAGCATGCTGGTAGGGCTTCTTCTGGGCTGTTCGGGAGGCAAGAACGTGCGGAATGCCAACTCGACGTAAGATGTTGGCTAGCCGCCGGGGGTACCAGGGTCCTGTTTCGCCTGTGGGCCGGAAGACAAATAGTTCCGCCACGTTAGCGGTCGTGCGGGGGCGTTGAAAATGGGTAAATTCCTCGGCGCCTCCGTACAGGCGAACTCACGAGCCGACCCTACATGTCGTTTGTCGCCCAGATTTCCGCCAGCAGCTCCTCTCCCCGTTTCTCCTCTACAACACTGCATTCTCCACCTCTTCTCCTGCAGGAAGACCCCCCGCATACCTGCACATTCCGCGCTTCTTCGGGGAAAATATATCACACCGCCTCCGAACTATCTCCCTTCCTCTCCCAGCGTACTTTTTATATTCTCAGGGTTTCCTCTTCGCCTCACCCACATAAAATCCTTTTTCCTCCACCTCCCTTCCTGCTCCATAGTTCCACTGCGTTCTTCCACACTTCCTGCTCTTGCCTGCTGCTTATCCCCGTCCCTATCTCGCGGCTTTGTTCTGTTTCTTTATGACTTCTTCGCTCTGTTGTTGTCACCTAAGGCCCCCCAGCTCCCCTGACCCGCCGAATCCAGCCCCTGGCAGCTGCCCGTAAAACTTTTCACGAGTGCGGCCAAGTACGGCAGTAAAGTGCATTGAAATGAGGTCTCGGTGGCAGCCTGGGCTGGGCGGCTAGAGTAGACCAAGTACACAGTCATGGGAGGTTGATAAAAAATATTTTGCAGGTATAATGACTGTTGGTTCGCGATAAGCGAAGAAGCCACGTTCCTTTCTTCCGACAGCGCTGGTTATGAACATTGCGGACATTCTTTCTTGAAAATTTCTGAGATTCAGATACAAGGACCTATTTAGATAAACACGATGTTTTTTAAATGACCGTAACTAAAGCTAATGGAATTTCAGCTCCTGAACATATTCATGAACTTTTTCTGACTGACGTGCATTAATGTTAATACGGTCATTTACTATGCATCCATAAAATTAACGGTTTGAATGGATAAAACATTTCCCTGCAAAGGTGATTTGGTAAGCCATTTAATAATTTATTGGCCTTTCAGTCACACTATTCTTCTTTAAGATATGTGTAGCAATTTGTTTACAAGAAGACATAAAAAATAGTGCAGGGAATAATGTGATATTCTCTAAAAAACATAACATATAATATCAAAAATACTAATTTTTTAATTGATTGATAGAAGAACAAATAATGTTTAGGAGCGACCGAATCGAACTCTTTCTATATATTGCA
The DNA here is from genome assembly GCA_003012365.1 of Medauroidea extradentata. NCBI lineage: Eukaryota > Metazoa > Arthropoda > Insecta > Phasmatodea > Phasmatidae > Medauroidea > Medauroidea extradentata. Next base: position 26,083 of record PNEQ01092660.1, read on the forward strand.
ATCAAATGTGTCTGGAGGTACATATAGCCATTTAGGCGGTATTTGGCAAGCTTTTAATTCGATTCTGCAGCCTGTGACTTCGTCGGGAGAGTCATAAGTGATTAAGTCAGTGCATTGAAAACAGTGATCAGGCGACAGCAGCGAAAGAGGACAACGGAAGATACGGGAGCGATGCATGCAAAGAAACGAAGGTCACAACGAGGCACGAGATCAATGAGGAGCAGGGAAGCTACCAACAAGAATCAGTGCAGCTATCAATGAGGATTAGGACAACTATTAACAAGAATCAAAGCAGCTAACAACGGGAAACAAGGCAGCTATCAACAAGAAGCCGTGTAGCTATCAACTAGAAGCAGGGCAGCTATCAACGAGAGGCAAAGCAGCTAACAACGAGAATCAGAGCAGCTATGAACGAGAAGCAGGGATGCTATCAACTAGAAGTAGGGCGTCTATCAACGAGCAGCAGGTTAGCTGTCAACGAGGAGGAAACCCGCTATTAGAGAGGAGCAGAGCTGCTATCGACGAGAAGCAGAGCAGCTACCAACGAAGAGCAAGTTAGCTATCAACGAGTAACAGGGCAGCTATTAACAATCTTTGAAAAATGGAATCTAGGATATTTCTGGAGTGAGAGAGATATCAATAGAGAGAATAATTATTGTGATTCGTACGTGAAAAATTATTAATATTTGTTGTAATTTAACGGGCACAATAAATTATATAATTATGTGTCATTAATAAGTAAGCTAAGTGACGTAATTTGTATTCTTCAATCTGGTAAACACATATTTTAATTATCTTACTGAGATAATATCGAAACTTGAAGTTAGTGTAAAATTTATAAAAGTGAATCTAATATTAGAAAAGAATTTACTACTTTATTTTGTATAATAATGATAAACTAGGATAAGAACTAGTATTAGTTATATTGTGTTGTATAGCAAGACATTTTTCTAGGTCTTAGTTACGTAGGAAATTTAACAATATATAGCAATTTCACTAAACTTTTTGTAACTAAATCTACTGTGCGGACGCCCTGGGGAGAGACTGTATGGGCTCTATACATTTCAGTTGTGCTAAGTATCATTAATTAAAATGACTAGAAATATTAATCAAGTAAGGTACTTCACTTGCAAATGAATCCTTATAATTTGACTTCAAAAGTCTAGCAACTACAGATTTACTAGGATATTTTCCTTTTTCGTGGGTCTAAATGTTATTTCTATCTGAATAGTAACTTAAATATCCTCTAATGTTAACCATCATAACGATTAACATTTTTTTTTATTCGAGGTGTGCTGTCTGAGATAAATCTCGAAGTTTAAGAATATGTACATTGGAAGAAATTCCGGTATTTAACTGCGATATGTAAAATTTTAATGCACTTTTTTCCGTTCTCGACTGAAGTTTAATTTGTGTAATGTGGCGATGATTGGTAGTTTCCCAATCTACGGCCGTAGTTGTGCGAGTCTCTCTGGACATATGTCGTAAGTGGCTTAACTACCAGAGGATCAGGCACTTCCTCTGACAAGTGGACAGTTTCTTGGTAGGCAACGGGGTCCGGCATATGTAAAATATGTTTCTGCGTGGGCGCCACCCGCGATAGGTCACCGACCGCAACTTGACCTGACCTAAGCACTCAAATTATGTCTGAATCACAATTGAGCTACAGTTGCAACGCGAAGAGCTCGATGTAACACCAAAAATTCTCATTTATACGAACACTAGCCTGCCCCGCGACAATAACTGAAAAAATTAAATAATATAGTTTGTTCCTTGCCACTTTATATTAACGTCTAGTACAACCATATATGTTTACAGTGTTTAATTTTTTTTATTTTTTCGTTTATTAGTAATGTTTTTATAATATCTACTGGCATCCCCAAATACGAAAATAAAGTCACTACTACACGTTGGCTTAAAATATTTATGAATCACTTCTAATACAAAACAAAAATCTCTCGTAAAATAAATATAATTAACTACCAACTCACCGGATTCACTAACATTTGGCCAAAACATTATTAAATACGGTTTTCCAGTTTTATGCTTCCGCGACGCATGTAAAGTATAAACACTTACTATACGGAATTCGCGTTGCGTCCTTCATTTGTGTCGGGTTGACGTCATAGAAGCCTTCACGCTGATTGCCTGACAAATTCTGGAATTCGCGTCACGTCTGTCCCGCTTCTGTGATTTCAGTATTAGGACAGGCATATGAATACGCCACGTTTATACAGTCTTAGGACCTTTTCACACTTGGACGCTTATAACCGTGACCAGCATGAAAATAATTGTTTTTTTAATTGGTCAGGTATTTGGGCTTTACGGCTCGTCGACAGCGAGATCATTAGAGACGGTGACACACAACTTGACGCAATGCTGAAATAGGAGTTGGTCATTGCATTTGTTAAGGGATCATCTCTGCATTAGCCGGAAACGATTTTCGGAAACCGTGAAAATCCGAAATCACAATGGGGATCGAATCCGAGTCCTCCTGAATGCGAGTCCAGCGTGTTACCGTTGCGGGTTTTTTTTATTGGATCTTAGAAACTGGGACACTGGAGTGTTTTGGTGGGTCACTGTAACCTGGACCTGGCGGTGTTCGAGCCCGGCCACCAGTGACTGAGGGGTTCATTGTGTCTGGGCAGGTCACTGCTGGAGTTACACAGGTTTGTATCGGAGTTTTCACACTGAGACACGCGGGACGGTAACTTGTAACATATATCAAAGATTGGCAATACTGACAGAATCCGACACCAAGACTTTAGAGTCCTATAGGGTCACTGGTGACTGTCACTGGTGACGGTCACTAGTGGTGGTTACAAATGTTCTACTAAGAAAAGACTCTTAACGAGAATCACTGCCTGGAAGAGATTCACTGTCTTGGGAAGGAAACCCCTACCAAGGGCTGATTTTCCGGATAATAGCAGCCAAGTATCGGCCTTACGTAGTTCCGACATATCTATGATGATTCACGAAAATATATAGTTTGTGGCAGCTACAAAATATTTTGTGAGTATTCACAATACAAAATTAATTTCGTGGTAACCACAAACACATTTTGTGGTCACCACTAATATTGTGATCACCACAAAATTATTTTTGTCGTTTCTACAAAACAATTTCGCAGGGAAGATTTCCTACAAAATTTTTCGTTCAGTGTGGTATGGTCCAAGTGTCGGCGTGTGCATATGTCGGTAAAACGTTTTGAGGTTTGTGTAGAAAATTATAACGGGAAAAGTATAAAGAGATTTTCACGTATCCTGTAGAATTAAGCAATTCAAAATGAATCGTTGTCTTTGAAAACGTACCGTCTGTTTTTCGAGTAGAAACAGTGTATGGTTTACCAAAAAATTTCATTTCCGATCTTTGTAATAATTTAATAACCTGTTATGAATAAAAGTAATATATAAGAGCTACAACTGTGGCATAATAGCATTCCAAACACTGCTTTCACTGCTACGTGTAATTAACACATTCCGAGAAAAATTTATAAGTTTAACGTACAAAGGAACTAAGAATTAACCTTTTCTGGGCAAAAAATAAAATAAAAGGACGTGCTCTGTAACGTAAATGTATTTAATCACGGAACCTATGTTTCCCTTGCTTTTACAAACGAAGTTTTTTCTTCAGAATTCGAATTTTTGATCAGTTCGTCGCTTGCGTCACAGAAGAACTCTCTTTTCCCGACGTCTGGCGTTCCCAATTGGAATTCCTCAACTCCTACCACTTTGTTTTCTTTCCTTCTCGTGCCCCTCTCTCATCTCATTAATTCTTTTCTTATTGCGTTCCCCCGTCAAACGTTTGCAGGGAGCAGACTTGTACCGTGGTTTCCTCCTTCCACCGGCGACATTTAATTTAAGTTGTCCCACTGATGCAAGAACGAAATAATTCTTAATTTCGCGCCAGACATTCCCGACGGAGTTAATGCATTCTTCATTTTCCATTATCAACACGACTATCGGATTCTCGCTTTATCTCCGCACAGAATGATTACATTACAACGGAGAAGTAAACTCTGCTCTCAGAGGTTATTTCTGAGTTAAATAATTCTTGGACAAAGCAGAGTTAATATTTACAGAGTTTTTCGAGAAAATTTCGTTATTTACACTATTTAAATTACATTTCAGTATTGCTTTTCTGATCATTGTTTATTACGCAGCTTCAAATTTCACTTTATAATACAAAAGAGCGAGCAAACAAATTATGCTACACTTGCGGTTTTGGAATTTAAACAATAACTAACATAAAAATAATATCAATTTGAAAATCTTTTGCTCAAGCCATAGTAGTTTAACAATCGTCATTTGCATTAAGTTATCATACATTGCAATTTCATCAAGCCGGGTGAATTTTAATGATGTTGACTTGAAAGTTTCAATAATTTATAACCAAATATATTTTAAAAATTTTAACATATCTTACAGTACATTTACAAATGTAAATAGTTATTCAAAATATTCCTGTAACTTAGGAATAACGCACATCATTCATACTCTTATTTTCTTGCACGAGGCCGTGATCTTTAAGAAGGCGTGGTACATAATTCAACGCTAAAATCATTAATCTATAACTGTACGCTTCTAAGTAATCCTAGACAATAGTTTCAGCCAACGTTTAAAACAAAATTGCTTTCAGTGTTACGAACTTCTGAGGCACAATCTCTGACGCCGGAACCTCGTGCATTTAACTGCGGCGCAAGAGATCACGCGTAACGAATTAGTAATTCTGGATAAATATTTACTCTTAAAGTTGGCAAATACCATTATCAAGGATTGCCATTGAGTATTTTATTCATATTGGCTTCGAAAAAAGCGTAGAAATCAATTGATTTTTTCAGCGCTCATTTATCTACCACGTACTCTTAACGCTCTATTATAGTCAGTGCAGTAATGCTAGTTGGGACAGTTTTGCTCTATTTTGGGATAACATTGTACCCGACATTTTCATTCATAAAGAAGTTTTGTGGTCTTCAGCAATTTACCAAAATCATTACTCATAAATTTATTTATCAAAACACTATCCTTAAATAGAATCTAAATTAGACTGATAGCTCAAAATTTCTGTACCTGATACAAAGTTATCCTACGTATTTGTATATGTTGCCTACCTCCAGGTGTTACAAGTCTTTATAAATTGCATGAAATCCTTGGTAGACGGCGTATTGTTGGATATTGTTGGTTATTTCAATACGCAAGCGTCCACACATCATGGAGGTACCCCACATGGCTAAAATGGCGTTTAAATACGCTACCTTTTATTCCTATCCATTCAGTTTACTTTATTTCTCTACAGAATTGCAGTTCTCTTAAAGGCTTTTGGCACCTATCATTTTTAACTAATTATGGAACAACTGTCACCATTAAGGATATTGGCGTATGGAAAATCGAATAATTGTTAAACTACACGTTTCAGAGAGAACACAATGTTTACCTGCTTGACGTTACTCGGTCTGACAAAATAATATTCGTAGTTGCAACTGCATTTATGAGGTGTTAGTCAAGGTTTACAAAGTTCATGCACTCTTTCAGAAAACCCGATTCAGAACAAGGTGTTTTATAACAGTATCATAATTAATTAGAAGAGAGTGAATATAAAAGCAGTAATGATCTGAGATACGTATAAAACATTTGAAATTCGATTCCATATTCAACAAGACATTATTGTTATCCAGCTGCTCAATTATCATAAGAAAAAAACACATAAATTTTAGTACTTTCCTTTTCGTAATTGCTGTAAAATAATGTTTCAGAAAGCTTAAGTTTGAAAAAAAATTCTTATAATTAAAACTACACAATTTACAACTTCAAACTATACGTATAAATTAAATGTGCTCGGTTTCACAACTTCAAAAATTAAATTTTACACGCACCAATTTCCTTAATATATTATAAATGTGGTTGAAACTTTTGTTTCCAGCTTATGTTTGATATGGCTTCGATTATCATGGGATGGACAGTTTAAATAAACCATAAACCAAATACATTTCTTAATTTGGGTTATAAAAGAGATAAACTAATTAAAAATATGTTATACGATCCCACAAGTGTTCCGTTCATGTTATGTTTGAAATTTCCTATACACTCTATTATTGCCAAAAGTAATATTTAAAAAAATTGCAATCAAAAGAAATATCGAATTATCTTATCCAAGATTGTTGACAGCCGTCGTTAAAAACTACTTGCAAATGGCAAATATCGGAAACCACAAATTACACTGTTGATATTTTGGTATTATTGTTATCTCGTTTTTGGCCGGTGTTGCCCAATTCAGGTTGTGGGGGTTGGTGTGAGTCTTGCCCTAACACAGACATCTAGTATCACAGGAAATAATAGGCATCACTTCATCACTTTCACAATTCCAGAGAGTCCATTACCTGCTATTTGGCCTTCGAAATCAATACGCACTCTGTTTGATCTGATGGCTTCTAGGGAAACAGCGCTGTGATTGGTTCGTTCAATTATTCATAACCTGTTACCAGCTTCCACCAGGCAAATAGTATGCGTACTACACTATCAGCGATGATTTCAAGAAGAGTAATCACATTTTACCCTTTTCAAGATGAGCTAAAATACTACCGCACGTTCTTGAGGAGGAATATTTGAAACACACACAATATATTTATTTGTATAAAGGGAAATCTGGTCAGATTGACAAAACACATTATATATATATACACAACCTTATACAAGTACACACACACGTATATGTGTGTATATGTTTTTTTATTATTTATTTGTCGATGATTTTCTTAATAAAACGAAACAATAACGTGTAGGTCACAAAATTTTATGAAATACATCTATTTCAAATAATATAATCAGAACAAGTTTTTATTGCTTAGGCCTATCAGAATAATACAAAAAAATCTTCTTTGTTTAATTTATTGAATACTATTAGCCATACACTAAATTCCCAAACATGAAATATTGTTAGACTTAAATTTTACGATTATTTTTGAAAAAAAAAAAAAAAAAGAAAAAAAAAAAAAAAGGGGGGAAGTTACGAAATTTTATGTAATGTATCTATTTCAAATAATATTATCAAAGCAAGTTTGTATTACTTATCAGAATAATACAAAAATATTCTTCTTTGTTTGAATTTATTGAATACTATTAGCCATATATTAAAATCCCCAAACACAAAATGTAGTTAGTTTTCTGTTTGTTTTCGTTCATAAACCTCTCCTGATAGTGCAGTCACTTAAGCATAAAAAAGGGGTCAGCTTCGGAATGAGATATAATAAGCTGGAAACTCGTATACATCTTCATTTTGGCGTCTCATAAAATTTCGTGTCTACGTTGTAAGTTATACAAGGTCAAAGGTCACAAAAGTCAGTTTTTCGCGATTATCTCGGTTTCAGTACCTCCAATTATGTTAACATCTTTATAAATATTATAGAGTTTAAAATTTGTGACAAATTTCACCTTAAACATATATTTTCATGCTCTTAACAGTGTTTGAGATATAAGGCAGGGTGCGCAGCGCTGAGCCACACGTACAGTAATGCAAGGTCAACTGTGAATCTCGGTGAATAATACCTTGAATTTTGAATAACTTGTATTATTTATTAGTTAATACACTGTACTTAATAAAATTTTACGTAATTTTAATAGGGCCAATTTATTTAATAATACTTGTCTACTTCGTGAAAAAAAATCTCATTAATTGAAATAATTACTGTATATATTAATATTATTTTAATTTATTAAAAGTAGATTTTAAGTAGAAATAATCGGTATAGCATACAATAGACCCCATTTGCCAATATTAATGATGACAACGAAACAGAAACTTTCGAATGACCAGATGATGACGAAGAAAAAGAGAAAAAATTAATACTTCTGTTCTTAAAATTATTAAAGATTTATAGATTTTATATATTTCACTTCACTTTAATTTAAATTGTATGACATGTACAGCTGCTGAAAGATAACATTACATAAGCATCATTCTGACGCGACAACATTTCAATTTCTCTACTGGTTAGATAAGTATCATCGGCTGATAGAAAACAAATTTTATGCCTATTCGCACCTCTAGGTGTCGAATTTCAAGCAAATTTAACTTCACGCCTTAAATAATTATACTGAGAGTTCGAATTACAAAAAATCTCAAAACATTTTGCGAACACTTATTTAATCTTCGTTCTGAGGCATAAATAAACTAAATATCTTGATGGGTTCGATACATATATATATATATATATATATATATATATATATATATATCGAACATTGATCTAAAACCCATTCTAGGTCTTTTCACCTCCTACAGGCAGAACTTCTAAAAGAAAAAAAAATTTAATCACATTTTAGACTTCTTTATTGGTTTATCTTAGACGTGAAAAATACGACAATAAAACACTGGGTTCAAGATATATCGACGATAAATTGAAAACACATTTCGTCATTTTTCACCCCTTTTCACCGCCTTAGGAGGAATTTCAAAAATTCGCGATTTTATTTTTCAGGTATTTGAGTAAGTTAGTAAGCATCGATCTTAATTAAAAATCACATCGATATATTAATATCAATGAGGTAGATATGTATCGATTGCGAATAAAACAACATTTTACATTTTCTTCTTAACTCTTTAGGGCTGAATTCGGAAAATACATTTAAATTTTAATTTAGATACGTACATAAGCATCAATCTAAAGCAAAGAGCATTTCGATATCTCGATTGGTTCGATAGATATATAGGAATAATCGATAACACATTTCAGGTATTTTTACCCCCTTAATTATCAAATTTCGAAATGTCTTGAAGTTCTGTCATAGTCATTTGTGTACGTAACCCATTGCAGTAAAAATTACGATGATAGTTGATGTTCCAGTGATATGGACGATTCATAAACACATATTTTACCTTTTTTACTGTTTGTGGATCGAATCTCAAAAAATCCTCAACTTCTCCAGAAGCAGGAAAATACATATGTCAGCATGCAGCCAGGTATCTTCAGAATGTAAATAGTTTGCTCCAACGCGAAAACCGTAAAACTCAGCTTGGACGACGTAGAAATTTAGAAACACATAGGAGAAAATTGTAAATTATTAATTTCTCTTCCTGTCGATCTTTATTTGATCGAACTGCCGACGTCATGGATGAGGTTTGGCACATATAGAAAATTAATTTAATTCAGTCCCCATAAATTAAGGCTTCGGTCACTATTATGGAAATCATAAAAGGCCTAAATTATGCCTGCTGACTCTCATGTAACTACTTTACACGATATTTGTGTATGCCCGTCATGCAAGAAAACATGAAATGAGAAAAATGCAATATGAACATTTTTCGTGCGTTGTATTGTTTCAATAAGTGTAATCGAGTGTTTGCTCGTGTTAACAAATTAAATAGACGCTAGAAAATACTTAAATTTCAAAGTTGTTCACACTCTTGAACAGGAAAATCTGACGTCGGAGCTAACTTCGGATGCATCCAGTACTTCGATTCAAACTGCAATAACAACATTACTAGTAACTTCTGGCTCACAAATGAACAGCATGGAAAAATTCGTCAAGCCGTATTGCACGACGACATGGGAGAAGTAAAAAAAACGTGCGGAGAGGATTAGTTGGGATTATTTAACATTTAAATGTTATTAAATGGGGAATTCAGTTCAAGTGTTACTAGACAATTAACAATCGAGATACAATACGACGAGGCCTATAATTAGTATGTTAAAATGTGTACATACATCAAATATACCACATGGCATGGATTAACACTGAAGTAAACTGTGTTTCTTGGTGATATGTAATCAAAGGTGTCAAGTTTCTTGTAACCTTTCATGCCAACCTCTAAGTTTACGAAAATCTGTAAACCGTGTCGTAAGGTGGTTGCTGAAATCTGCCGACCAATAACTGGTGTTTGTCATGTTCAAGAGTGCGTCTTTAGGACGTGTGAGCTCCACTCAATACGCCAGCCGCTACGGTGGGAATGTAGCAATTAGAAAAATCCAATTATTATCCTAACCGCAAGGCCGTCCAAGGACAAGAAAGATGTACTCGTGTTTCGATCTTCTTGGATCTCTTCAGGTAAGGGTGGGTTGCAGATTTCAGCAACCACCTTACTGCACGGTTTACATATTTTCGTTAACTTAGAGGTTGGCGGAAAAGGCAGAATAAACTTGACACCTTTAACACTGAAGTGATTGATTTTTTCACGGTAGCCTGAAGGCATACATTCTGAAGAATATTCCTCATAGAGCGAAAGACATTTTTCTCATTTCTTGGCAGTACAAAAGAAAATTTAATTCACTAACTTACAGCAAAATTCCACAAGACTTTTATACTTACCAAGGAGCATATGCACTGTAGTTCATCTACGCTTAAGATGTATTTCGATCACTTCAGAAACAAACAGTGAAAAGCATCCACTAATTCTCCATGTCTCTAATTGGTTGGCCGCAGTCATGCGACACTCCGGCTAAGTCGGCGAGATGATAGGTCATGCTGTACGAGGTCTTCGACCATAGTAACCCTATATGGTGACGACTTCATTAGTGACAACGAGAACTTTAGCTGTATTAGCAATATCTATGGCAGTGTCGATGACGAGCTGTTCGCCCGTGGTAACGACTGGTTCGTCCGTATCGATAACATTTGTAACATTTCCTTCGTTTCATTCAAACTTGGTGTAGGTACACCAGTGCAGCTGGTGTAATGCAGTTACGCGGAAGATCCGTCTCGATTTATGCTGATGTAGCTACACCAACGCCGTTGAATGAAACGACTTTTAGAGAATTTTGTGCCACATTATCCACTGTGTATAAAGATTTCTCAAAAGACTGACCAATAAATACATTTGTGAAAATAAAAGTTTAAAGGCACTAGTAAACGACTGAAATTAATATACGTTTTGTCTCTTGGGTGAAACTGAAATGTGTGTGGTAATTAACACTCGGTAGTAGTAACATAACCTCAACACTCAATATTTCGTATGTAAGTTAAGGTGTTATTTTATTTAATTTTGAATCATATAGTAACACATAGGAATACTTTTTAATACTGGTATACTTATTTTCGAGAATATTTCCTTTTTAACAAAATGATGACACTCAGTTGTGGCCGGAATTCTCATTTTATTAATAATTTGTATCATACAAGAAGCCCAGAATTAGTGTCCACTTAAAAAAATGCTTTCTATGTGTTATTACAAGATACTAAATTTAATTAAAGAAAAACTCTTAACTTAAATGCGAAATGTGAACTGTTGAGGTTAAACTTCTACCATGTGTTAACCACCACACACACAAAAATTTACCCATAACATAACATGCATTACTTTTTCTCGTTCACTATTGTTATTTTACTATCATCTATAAGAATTGTGAAAACCTTCATCTTAAACATACTTTATTAACCAACCCTTCATAACGAAACGTAACTAATTCAAACTTGGCACGCTCGCTTACTGCACTACACCAGCTACACCTTCTCCAGACCAGGTGTAATATGTGCTGCACCAACATGAATGAAATGACGATTCTCCGCAACATGACGTCATATCCTGTTGAATGTAACGCCGTTTTTCGTGGTGTCGCTACACCAGTGCATTTGTGCAGCTACACCAGGTTGAATAAAACGAAGCTATTGTCACCACATTATCGGTGATATCAGTGTCGCTACTACTAAAAGGACTTTAAAGCCTAGCTCACGGTGCTAAGACACCAAGTTGATGAGTATACGAAAGCACGGATTCTTATCAGGAAACAACTCAAAGTTATGTATCTGATCAAACTTAACATTTATGTACAATAAAAACTTAGAAGATTTATATGAAGATTGTTTTTTAAGGCACCGATGCTCGTATTTGTAATAAATATTTATTGCTTTGCTAACCATGAGTATTTGGGATTACTGAATACTAAAAACAATATGTGACTGAACAGACAATATGAATAGGGGAAATAAAGTCGTCTGTACTCTCCACTGAGCACATAGAATATCGATTGAACACTACTTACATTCGGCAGGAGCAAGGTTCGATTTATATTTCCTGCCACCCTGATTTCGGCTTTTAAAGGCCTTCTAAATCACTCCACGTGAATGCTGGGATGGGTACTTAGGAGTGAGTGATAGTCACCACCTTGAATTTTTGTATTTTGTGTCATAACTTTTCTTCTGGGTAGTTTTTTGGAACTTTAACCTAACTATGGAATACAATTCATATTGACAGAATTTTAGACACGATAAATATTTATTTTCCATCGCTGTTGTTACAGAGAGAATTGCAGCTAAGAAAGTAAAAATAAATTTCTAACTGCAATTCGATATGTAACAGTAACGACAAAAAATAGTTACGGTGTCTAAAATTCTATCAGTATGTATTCTATTCCATAATTAGGTTCAAGTTCCAAAAATTCATCCTGAAGAAAAGTTATGAGACAAAATACAACAATGCAAAATGGTTACTACCACTAACTCTTAAACTGGTTTTGGCCGACTCCTACCCTCTTTCCCCCATGTTCCTCTGCCAAAGCCTAGCGCTGTTCGAGGACTCAATAACATTATTATTGGTAAAACCAATTATCTAGATGGTTGAAATTCGAAAATAAAACAAATTAAGTTTAATATTGTTACCTGTAAATAAATTCCTACGTAACGATATGAAATATTGACCAGTACACAATGATTTCAAGACGTCTGTTGAACCTAAGCTCTTTAATAAGGCAATTTCCCGCTCCTGAAGCTAGGTGTAAAAGAGAAAATTTTGTGGAGACAGGCTTTTCTGACATACCGAATAAGATAAATGTTCGCAGGTTTTGGTAAATTTTACATTTATGAAATCAAGAGTTTCGTAGCAGGATGAAAGGGGATTAGCAATAAAGGTATGGGGACAGCCTAAAGGCATGTAGCATAACGTTACATAAAAAATCATTAATGGATAGTTAAAATTAAAAAGAACTATTTACCTTAGAGTCCAGCTCCAATCAACGACATTATAAAAGTGAGTCGCATATCGCTTTAAGAAGAAAGTGGGATCTGCCGTTTTTGACACATCAAATAAAACTGATCGTTTTTTATAGATGGGAATTCGGGAAATTTCGATAGAAAGATAAATGCTGATTGTTTTAAAGGAATATAAGGGAAATTATATAACAGGTCGTGGAACTGAAGATTGCCGACTACGCCGGAGCGGTGTCCGTCCTCTGGTCTCCAGCAATGCCGTTTTATCCTGAAGATACAATTTCATACTACTGAAGATTTGCTGAAAGTTTTATCTACAAAACTATGGATTCAATTCGTAAGAAATATGCGTACTCGACGTTTCAATTATTTCTATGCCAATACACAATACGATAAGCGTTCATATTGCGTTTTGCTCATCGCATGACTCTTGACGTGGTAAACATATACAAATGTAGTGTAAAGTGGTTGAACGAATCTGGGAGGCGGTATAATTTGTCCTTCTGTAGTTACCATAATTTTTATTAAAGTTTTCATGAGTGATAATGAATTTATTTTATCTTAGAAATGTACCAAAGTACAATCATAAAGGTTACAATTTTGACAAATAATATTGACAGGAAAATGTATGACACATTTACATTTACTCAGTAGAGCTTTTATAGTGCTCTGAAGTCCGGCCTGAGATTCACAATTTTCGTGTACGAACGTAGTAAAATTTACATTTAGAAGTCACATGACTTCACGCTGACATATATTTTTGCTCTTCGCAAATAGTCCTACAGTTTGTAGTAAGAGCACAGGTAACTGTGATGTATGTTTCCCAGCTTCTGGAGGAGATGTTTGCACTTCAAAGAGTCCAAATAAATACTAAGATGACTGCAGTCACTGATATTCTTTACATAATTACTTCTTTGACAATTTTACCGATAAAATACCTACCTACAAAACACGCCATTACACTCTTCACTCCATTCTTTCATGTATGTGATTGCAATTAACTTTCACACGCGTACACACAATTATTCATCGTGCCTAACCACACGGAAAAATGGACGACTTGAAAAGAGGCGGAGCTTCAGTCAGGTGTGGGATACAATTCCTATCTCCATGGATACCGCAGCCGAACATAACCTTCATTTAGCTGTTTGGTTTCACATGTCCCGGATGAGACGTACGTCAAGAAAATTGATCATTTGTTTGGAATTTGCCGCTTTTTCAGGTAAACATTAATCTTATGTATTTGCGTATTTAACCACGAAATTGGAACTAATATGTTTTACTCTTGCGTGCAAATCTATGAATGCGCAACATTTTTGCTTTCCATAATCACCAACTAATAAATCAGCATGTTTGTAAATAAGCTTTGTTTCCCACAGTATTTCCCCTGCGGTGTGACGTCAGGGGGTGTGTACTTCAAGTCGTCCATTGTGCAGTGTTCCACCAACATAGAGTGTTTCCATCTCACTCAGTTATTAAGAAGCTAATAACCATTTTCTTTTACTCACGAAAAACTGACTCGCTCCTTCTCTCCGTGTGCTTTTAGCCTTTTTCTCTCTCGCCTTTATGTCCCCAGCCACCGATCAGACACCTGTTAACTCTCCTCCGCGACCAATATGCGACTCGTTTTCGTTCCCAATCCCCAATCGAGTGCTCTCTTCTATTCCTGAATCCCCCCTCCAACACTCACAGCTCCCCTCCTCTATATCCACTCCATACTCCAACTTGTCGCTAAAACCCTGGGGTCCGTTCCCAATACACTCTGCGAGCACCATCTGACCTCTGAATGAACTTCATTGTTTTTCATCCTTTTTTTTTGTCCCCCTTCTCCAGCCAGAATACATTTGTCGGGGCGAGCCGGCGCCCTCCGTTGTCTCGTTCTAACGAAGCGCCGTGTTCGAGGGCCTGATATAAAGTTAGCCACTCCCCGCCCTTTACAAACCCGGCCTGCCTTCCCTCGACAAATGGAAATATCGCTCCGCATTTAATTAACACTGCCGAACTTAAATTAACAGAGCATTGTGTCGTCATATCGCAATCTATCTGCACTGCGAAACGTGAAGGAAAGGAGCAGAAATCTGTCGGTGGATTGAGTATGACCTCGTTGTTTGGAAGCATTGAATGTACTACGGTAAATTTAGGTTTAGTAAATTGCATTTGGGAAACCTATATTTAATGAAGTTAGTTTGTACGCCGTGATATATGCCTAGTACGTGCGTTAATTAAAATTACGAAATACGTACATCAGCTGACATGGTTTCTTTACTTTATTTTACAAGGCGAGTGTTAAAATACCGTAAAGTTCAAAAGCGGTTCGGCTTGACTCCGGCTTTCTTTTCAACTTATCGAAGCTGACACTGCCATGAAGGTATCGGTGTGTGATACCCTAAGTTTCAACTTATTCATCATGACACTGCCATGAAGCGAAACGATCGTTGTATGACACCTTCAGTTTCAACTTATTCGTGCTGACACTACCATAAAGGGATCAGTGTACAATACCCTCAGTTTCTACTCATTTGTTTGTAACAACTTGGACTAAAATTGTTTGTATAAATCCACAATTAGTATCGCAGAGCAACTTTTCTGGTTTGTCTAAAAAAATTATGATAAAAATTGTTTTAAAAAAAACATTAGCGTATACTTTTTTATCCAGAGGCCAATAGGAAACAAGGAATTAATGGTTGTGGGTTTGTAGCAACAGTCTTCTAAACACTTGTCATTTATAACGTATAAAATTTTAAACATTTTTGCACGTAGGTATGTAGCTAAGGCCATAGTGGTGTTAATTTTGCTTACTAAAATTCTGTTGTTGTTCTGAAATTTAAATATTCTGTTACCGATTTATAATATAAAAAATAAAATCTATGAAGCAATTGACCTAAACCAAAATTACTAAATTTTCAGAAATTCTTCGTTAGTTTTATATATATATATATATATATATATATATATATAATATATATATATAATATATATATATATATCTGTGTGTGTGTGTGAAGAAAATTGACTGACTGACTGACATATCTAACTGCTGCCAAAACCACTGGACCTATATTTATAAAAATTTTGTATGGTTTCCCCTCAGGTCGTAGGCAAGCAATAAGAAGGGATTTTTCGAAATTCGACCTCCAAGGGGTGAAATGGATTTCCGAAGAAACGTCGAGAGAGCTCAAACCCTACTACCTATCATCGTGATTTTTACTTTAGTGAGAGACACATAAAAATGCATATTAGCAAATTTCAGAATTTTTCGAAATTCAACATTTAAGGGGGTGAAATGACCTTAATTGGGTTTCCGATTAATTATTGCTACCTATCGAATCCTTAGCGATAAAAATTTGGTTTTCACTTTAAAATATTGCTTACCTAAATACCGTAATGTTGTTTTTAAGATATTTCGAAATTCGACCCCCAAGCAGTAAAAAGGGGGAACGTATGATTTTTATGAATCGTCTATATTACTTTAACACAATTGGCAATCGTCGTGATTTTTACTTCAATTGGTTGCGTATGCAAATGAATATGATCCCAGACAGCAGAAAAAACTTGCTACAAGCTTGTAGCAAGCTTGCCAGTGCAAGACAGTAACCTTGCAGCAAGCATGAAATGCAAGCCATTAAACTTGTTATAAGCCTGCTCCAAGTTGCCTAGTTTACACATTTCTAACTTGCTGCAAGCTTGATTTGTAAGCTTGCTGCAAGCTTAATTTGCAAGACTGCTGCAAGCTCAATTTGCCAGCCTGAAGAATAAATCAATATTTTATTTTCTGAAATATTTTCACAATCATTCAAATATACATCTTAAGTATAGCTTGTTCATCGACTTGTGATATTAATTTCTAAACATTAAATTTCGGCTCCTGTGCCAAGATTGGTATGCTAACCACTGCACTATTGCGAATACTTAAAAGTAGTGTAGTAGTGAGAGTCGGTTGTAAGATAACGAACTTTGTTATGGAGATGCTGATGTTTGTGAATTTACTAATAATGGTAAGGATATAAGTTTACTTGTAGTTGTACATAATATCGTAATAGTTGTTTTAGGTAGCATATGAAACAGTGTTACTTTTTAAAGCACTTGTTCATTAGAAAGTTCAGTTTAAATCTCAAGTTCGATCATTATTGATGGCACAGAAAATATTTCATGAATTAAGATTGCTAAGGAAAATTTCAATGCAATACCAGCTTAGTATAGGGGACAGGAAGCTTGCAGCTTATCACATGACCAGTCTTGCTATGTAAGTGTAATTAAAGTCAAATACACCTCTGTTGCAAGCTTGGTTCAGGTTTGTAACAAGAGTTCTGAGCAAGCTTGCTATGGCAAGTTAAATTAAAGTGAAATATAAACTTGCTGCAAGCTTGATTCAGGCTTGCAGCAAGTCTCGTGAGTAAGCTTGCTATGGCAAGCCAAAATCAAGTGAAATGTAAGCTGGCAAGCAGGCTTGCAGCAAGTCTGCTGCAAGTTGCTTAGTTGACACTTTTTTATAGTTTTGCAAGCTTACATACTAAACATCATTTAAGGTTAACTTGTAAGCAATCAAGCTTAACACAAGCTTGCAAGAAGTTTAACTGCAAGCATTTTTCTTAAATACGCTTGCAGAAAGCTTGTCAAGCTAAATAATACCTACGCCAGCATAAAAGCTTATGTCAAATGCAAGGCTTACAGTAAGCCTACCGAAGCATGTTTATAACTGCAAGTCAAATGCAAGGCTTTCAGTAAGCTAACATATTGTGTGGGATAGGACTTCAAGACGTTTCCAAATTTGATAATTAAGGGGGTGAAAATACGTGAAATGTGTTTTCGATTATTTCTATATATCCCTCGAACTAATAGAGATTTTGATGCACTGTTTACTTTAAATTGATGCTTATGTAAATATCCGAAATTCTATTCAAATATATTTTTCAAATTCTGCCCCAAAGAGATAAAAAAAGTGTGAAATGCGTTCGATTCGCAATCAATGTATATAGGCCACATTGATATTTTATATAGCGACGTGATTTTGTTTAACATTGATGCTTACTGAAATACCTGAAAAGTATTTTCACGAATTTTTGAAATTCCCCGCCAAAGGAGGTGAAAACGGGTGAAAAGTAATGATATGTGTTTTCGATTAATCGTCGATATATCTTGAACTCTACGGGTTATTGTCGTGTTTTTCACGTTCAAGAAACACCAGTAAAGTAATCTAAAATGTTATTCAAGGGTTTTTCGAAATTCAGACTCTAAGGAGGTGAAAAAACGCGGAATGTGTTTCCGATAAATTTCTCGATATATATCGAACCCATCGATAAATTCAGTTTATTTTTGCTTTAGGGGGTTGATTAGGTAAATGGCCGCGAAAATAGATTTTCAAAATTTCAACTCTCAGTACAGTACAGAGGTATTGTGTGCATTTTAATGAATTGTCGATTTTGCTTTGACCTAATGAGCTATCGTTGTGATTTTCACTTCACTCGGATACTTGAACAAATATTTAGGTTGTGAAATTAGGATTTTCGAAATTCGACACCTTAAGAGGTGAAAATGCATGATAATTGTTTTCTGTCAGCCGATGATACTTATTTAACCAGGTTGAGTTCGTGTCAGAACGATGATAACGTAAGTATCTAAAAGAGTAGTGCAAGTTTTTTATTTTATAAGATAACTTAATTAAGAAGATAACATAGTTTGTGAACTTTCAAAGCAGACGATCTGAAAATCAAGTACGACCAGTGAGAAATAAATTATACAGGAGTTCTATTCTACAGTTCTACAGAGACATGGTGTTGCACAACCTCTATGTGCCCAGGAAATTTATATTTTAATTTTAAAATTAGTTTTCATGAATAATTTCGACATTATGTGGCGCAGTTGTTCGTAGCTACGATATATTTTTCGGGATATTCTGTGTTCAAATTCCTTTCAAGGCTGTGTAAACGTGCAAGTCTGACGCACAAAAACTGCAAAGAAGATTAAATTGGTGGACTGAAGTGGATGAAGTTCAAAAGTGTTGAAAACAGTCCAATATCTATTGGAGTTCCTCGACAGCATCAGCCCACATATACCATATCACAAACCTCAAGGTACGTGCATACTTCAGGAAAACCTTATCCAGCCAAAACGCCTTAAAGCCTCTTAAGTTCAAGTGGAGGTTCTGAAATTAAAATATGGTACTGAAGGCAGCATCACTAACGGTTCTGCTCAGGGTAAACCAGTCTTAATACCACTAATCAACGCATTTCATTCAATTAACCTCTTACATTTAAGAGTCTGTAATTACCCCCACAACGTCTACTTTGCTGTGACTATAAATAGGACCCAGGCGAAGTCTGTTAGTGGCAGGGACAAACTTAAGTCTGCTTTTTGCGTGGACAGCAATAGATATTTACCCTGCTGCAGAGTTAACTCAACTAGCAGCTTTGTCTATCTAACACTTGATGACTGATCTACTTACTGGTGTACAAATAGGTTTTTCAATTAAAGTAAATATTATCTGCTGTGAGTAATACACGCGAGCAAAGCCGCGGGCGCACAGCGCTTATAAATAAAATTGCAGTTTTATTGCCAGCATCCTAGATGCACGTATCACAGTACACGACGTACATTGACATCAGCAAATCTGCTAATGCTGTAAACTTGGTCATCTTATTAACTGATTTAGTTCTTGAAATAGCCACCAACGCCAGCATTACAGTGTCTGTTTCAGTGAACATACAATAGTAAATATTACCGTCATACTACTACCTCTCATGGCGTCTTCACAGACTAAACTGAAGTTTGAATTTCCTTAATATTATTTTTGGTACGTCAAAATAATATTGACTTAATGGTGGCGCTGAAGGTTATTTCAGAAATTAAATCAATCGGTAGGTTACCTAAGTGGGCTTAACGTCTCAACGACAGCAACGGCTGCACACTGAAAGACTAAAAAAATTTTGTAGTAAGTCTTCCCTGCAAAATTATTTTGTAGTGGTGACAAAGTAATTTTGTAGTGGCCACAATATTTTAGTGATGTCAACAAATGGCATTTGTGGTGACCAAAAATAAATTTTGCAGGGAAAATACCCACACAATATTTTGTAGCTGCCACAAAATATTTTTTTCTGTGCATATAACTTGACTAAACGACTGGAAACAACATTGATTTGAAGCAATTTCGGAAAACCGAAATCTGTTAAAACATGGCTGGGAACCGAACTCCGGTCCTTCTGAATACGAGTCCGACTTGCTTCCATTAAATTTTTTATTTTATTTTTATTATTTGGTGCAATGACAAGGCTTGGCAATTTCGTCACAATGCCAAATATTCTCCCCCTTCCCATCATTTTAGTAATTAGACAAACATCCTTGCCAAGTCTATACAAACTCAACATGTAACCCCAGCTGGACCTGGCAATCGTACTGAGTACCGTAAACGTGTAACTTTGTACACGTGGAGTGAACTTACACATTAAAAAAATGTTTCCCGCATATATGGCAGGCCTGTGTAAAGAAATATACATGCGATAAATTCCAAATAATAAATTTATACATTTTAAATTTATTGAATACTTGCTTGCAGCTGACACACAAGGAAAATAAAAATGTAAAAAAGTGTTTATGTGTCCCATGCCCATCCCACGTGTCAAAGTCACCCTTATTTCTGTATTTGTTGTTCCGTAAACCAGTACACAGCGGACTACGCTATTAGACAGACAATACAGAGGCTAACTTTCTACGCAAAGTTTAGACACTCGTTCATCTACAGCCGTGGTTGAAAGCGACTATTAAAGTTACCAATAAAGTATTCATCTAATATATATCGCACTCGACATAAGGAAAATAAAAATTTAACCAATTCCCCTGGTTCGCGAAACTATTTCTGAAAGATCATCCACATTTTTGCTTTCAAACACTGTAATAACAAATCTTCTTCCTGAATATACAAAAAATAAAAATCTAAACTATAATAATACATATTGATTTATGGTTAAATAACTTAACTGATGATGAAATGTCTTGAATTTTTAAGTATAGTAGTTTACTGTAGTTAATTATTTAACAAGTTACGTCTTTTAAATTGTTAAGAACTATCTGTAACCGCTCATATTTTTTATATTTATTTTTTTATTTGTAATTCACGCGACATTAAATTTTTTTCACATTTATTTAATACTATGACAAGTTTTCTTACATAAATTACCGCAGCTATAGAAAATAATTTGTCTAGTAGCACTCGCACACAAGCTTCGCTTATGCGAGTGTGATGTCATTAATTTTATAAAATCTATTTAAGTAAGTGTTGTAATCTATAAATGGAAATTAATAACAAAGTAAAACTTGTTGAAGCTGGTGTACGGTGGTGGAAGGCAACGTTTGTTACTAGTTGCCTCCCCGGAAGTGCTGGAGCGACTCTGGCGGCCCGAACTGCAGGGTGAAGTGTTTTACGTCGGCGGGACAAATTCGAATTAGCATGTTAACAGGGGAGCTTAGCAAATTGATAATTATCTGTGCGGAGAGCAAAGTTACGGCGAGTTGATGGAAGCCGGGGCGAGAGTGTAGTTAGCGATTCGGCAAAATAAACAGGAGCCCGGGATTTGCGGGGTTCAAGTGGCGTGGACGGTTGAGGGGAAGAAGAGGGGGGACATAAAGAGAGGTGCTGTGTAAACCCGCAACTATCTTCGCTCACCCTGTCCGTTTTAAGGCCATGCTAGTAGTTATTTTTTCACATTGGTGCAAGAAAACTCAAAACATTTTTAACGAAAAAGTTTGGAAAAAAAACTCAAGAATAAGAGCACAATTCTAAGCAGGTATGCCAACATTGGCTTGCAAGAAAATTTTTGCTTAATTTTTGCTTACTTTCATAAAAAATTTGGTTATACTGTGTTTGTAAAAATATGAAAAATATGAAGTTCATTAATACCAAAATAATTAGGTACGTATTATGGATATCTATATTTGTAACAAAGCAATGTAGGAATTTTTCGATAGGAAAATCATGATGCTCCAAAATATTTTTCAATATTACTATAAAAATACCGTTTGTGGCTCGCTGGAATAAATTACCCCATCTGCACTCTGCGGTAGACTGCACTTTAGGTCGATAATTGCGTTTATTTTTTTTTTCGCCAACACACACGTCTCATCGTCAGGGCTATTTTTACAGGGTAGAAAGTAGTTTGAATGTTCTGACAAAATCCTGTAAATTAGTTGTTTTCTTTTAATGCAGGACAAGCTATGTAATTGCGTAACGTGTTCGTGGTAAGGTTTTTTTTCTCAGAGAGCGGTAAATGTGCATCCACTATGCTTATCTATGAAATAAAACCCCACTTCAGACTACTTGTGAATGTAACTTACATGACATCACACACATTGGAAGTATTATTTTAACTCCATCAAACTTCGCTGAAACAGTTTTTTTTACTGTTGTTTCTGAAGATATGAGTGGGCTTACAATGATAGTGTGTAAGTCACGTTATGTAATTTTCACAACAACGATTAACTGTTTTTACATATAAAATACAGTGCCCGGTTTTTTGGTACTTGAATTCTACTTCAAAAATTGAGTAATAAAGTGTAATAATAACTGTAACTAAACTTTCTTTTAAAATAATTTTAATATGAATGAAAACAGCGCCTCTAAATTAAAATGACCTACTCCACCATCATCCTAAGCTCCTCAACCGAATTCGTTTGAAATAGAGGCCTACAAGTACATCAGATGTTACTGCCATGATGGGTTTAATTAAATGATATGATCACAATTTAAACGGTCGTGTCTCTTATCGTGTTGAGTTTTTCTTAATTTTATTCTGATTCAAAGATTGGCTAAATTCGTTTGAAAAATTTTCAACAGGGACTTTGGTAATTACCTTACCTTCCATTACTCACATTGTTTTCGAAATATTAAAGCTTATAGTTCATTCGCCGATATGTGAGAGTTGTAGTTTGTAAACAAGAGTGCGTGATACTAGTATAAGTGGTAAGGGGTGTACAAGCTACTAACCAGCCGCGCTGCTGCAGTGTGACGAGAGTTAAATTGGTGACTGGTCAGGCGAGTGTTCGTGTTGTTTTCTGATTGATAGTATTTTAACCAGACAGAAACGTCAGCTGTAAATGTGTTTCACTATTACAGTCGAACGTAATTAAACACATGTACTCCCAACTAGGGTTATTATGTACAGTTTATCTTCTTATCGATCGTAGATCGTGATACATACACTGCATGTTCAGTTTAGTAATTACATCTACAACACGTGCAACATAAATTATATCAATTACATTTAAACTTCGCATAATGTCTATAAAATGGTTAGTGTCTATACAGGATGTTTCTTAAATAGGGGGACAAACTCCGCATACGTGTTCTTCACGAAAAACTATGACGAAAACATATTTTGCACTTTCACCTCATCCTCGCCTCTAAGTGCTAGTCACTGAATTGGCGTGCAGCCATCTCTCCAGTACATCCACTACATGAGACACTCAGTGATGATCCAATCATTTCAAGACGAAATACTACACACAAAGGAAGATTCACAAAAATATATATCCTTGCCGTTTTCGGCCGCGAGAAATTAATCTTGGAAAATTACTGGAGAATTTTAAATGAGTTTAAACGCGTAACGTTCTTAGAATGATATTCCTAAGCAAATATCACAAATTTTAAGAAGTTTCCAAAAAGTATTATATCAGCCGATCTGTACACATTGCTTGGCTGTCTAGTCAGCCGGCCACATTATGGGCTTCCATATTTCTGACGAGTAAATAATACTGTAGAGTGTTTAAAATACACATTACCACACATACTACCGACTGTTTTGAGGTTTGGCTCTCCGGCTGATTAAATAATTTTACAGTGTCGATATTTGAAAAGGGGGAAAAAAAGATCAGGAACAGATGAGGTTCATAATCACATATGAATGATTTACGAATCCAATCCTGTGAGCTCAGCAACGATAAGTTTGTAATTTTGATATTGTTTTCAAATTTTCGTAATTAAATTCTAGTATGCAGAATGTTTTGATTGTGTTTTAAAAAATCCCGGTAAATTGTTTATGTTTATTTTGAATTACTTATGCCATTGCAATTATATGTTATACGAATTCTGGCAACATTAATGAACCCAACATTTTTTTTATGGTATTAAACATCACGCGTGTTTAGATCCGCGTGTAAATATAAGCTATCACGAAAGTTAACAATCTCACGCTTTCGTGATAGTTGCTGTCATGATAGTTATTATAACCTTAAAAGAGGCTTGAAGTCTTCTGGATACAGACACTGAACGTATGTTGTAGAGACCAAGAACTTGTCACCAGATAATTAGTACGTTGTACGTTGAAGGCTCGAGTCCTTGCAAGTCTAGTTGTTTCACAAACAACTAAGAGTTGTGTATAGTAATCCGCTTGCTCGGTAACTGAATACTTTGTGCTTCACTCTGTACCCGTGCAAAGTTGAACACGCATTCAAGAGGGCCTTGGGTTCGATTTCCTTTTTCTGCCATCATGATTTACGTTTCTAATTATTTTCAAAACTGGCTGCAGGTGAATGTCGAGATAGTTACTTGACAAAGGCCATTGCCGATTCCTCTACCAGTTCCTATATTTGTGTAAAGTAATCTACCGTCGTTCCAAATGACGTCACTTGTCGACGAAACATAAGGTCCACCTACCTCACCTTACATCACTGTTGCCTTCAGCATGTGGACTATATTTGTTACCGTTAGCAATGATGTATGTCTTTTGCCCACAGGTAAATACTGTACTAGTGTTCTATATCAATTCCTCAATAGTTCACACAGTACCAGAAATCATGAGTACATTTAGTTTCTTGGACATACTCAATTGCGATATAGATGACTGTCAAAGAAAACTAAAGGTAATAGAACAACATAAATATGCACAGTATGCTTTATTCAACAGGATACATAACCAAGTAGTTGTGTACGTATCCTGTTGACTAAGGCATACTCTGCTTATTTATGTTGTTTTACTGTCTTTAGTTTTCTTTGACGGTCATTTATATCGCAATTGAGTATGACCAAGAAACTAAATCCAGTTATGCACTCCCATTGCAAGGTTCTTTCAAAGATCATACCAGAAAGCATATGTTCAAACACATTCGAGAAAACTCCATGGCAAATACGAACACGCAGCGTGCCGACCTCTCGACACATGATCCAAAAAACCGAACCGCTCAAGGCGGTGGCTGCAGTAAAGATCTGTAAGGACTATGTGGACGTTGTAGGCCACTCCTGAGGTGCGCTCTCCGGGTCGCGTCGCGCGGGTTGCCGACCGCCCAGGCAGCGACGTCAAGTAAATGCGGCAGCGCGCGGCGCTGGGTAATTGCATTTACCGACGTAAAATTGTCTCTGGGCCGGGGAGCTGCTCCCAGCGCCGCGCAGAAAATAGTGCACAGGAAATGGCTGCCGGCGGCAAGAAGACGTCGCTGTGAGGGAGGAGGGCGGAGGTAAAGGAAGAAGAAGAAGAAGTGGCCTCTTGATAGAGGCAGGCGCGAGGAAGTGGATGAAGAGAGGAGATGAGCACACGGGAAACAGGAAGAGGAAGGCGGTGGGAGGTAACATTTCGTCTCGCACGCAGACAGATAAATAAATGTGATGAAGAGGGAGGTCGGGTGCTGGTGTGGGTGAGGGAGTTTGAGCCCCTTCACGATACAGCCTGGCCTCGCGATGAAATCTACTTCTTCGTCTTGTAGCTGGACAACACGGAGTGGAGGGGGGTCAACCACCAGTCAACGCTGGAAGAAACCCTCTCAGAAATATCGCTTCTGACGGCTGCACAAAGCGCGGCCTCTGACAGCGGTTAATTCCGCGATCCAAGGGGCTTTCAACAACCGACACAGAACTGAGTCGATATGACGAGGGTGTTCCGTCTCCAGCTGTCCTCCAGGCGAACTGTCGTTCTAGTTTAATCTCTTCTAGCTGGTTTCACGGGACGTGTGATTACTTCTTCTCTTTTACTAACGGCCAGTATTGTTACACATAAGTCTCACCAACCACAAGACAAAAAAACGGAATGTCTTTCCTTACTTTGTCTTCTGACCCAAGTTTCAATTTTCTCTTACCCTCCTTATTAATGTGCGATCGTACTACCACACGTAGTTCGAGGTATAGTTACTACATCAGGAACAATAGAGCTGTTAAAATAGTGACATAAATTGTATTTGTTTTTTGGTATTACCAGCAAACCTTGTAATCATGATAGAGAGAATTTTTGCTAACGAAACTATACAAATGTTCACGCTATAGAGTAATTTGTCCAATCTATAGTATGTTATGATTTTTTCTATTATTATAAATCTTCTACTGGAAGAAAGGGAAACGAACTGATTTTCTTTTAGTCCATAATAACACAGAAAATCATACAGATAGTAAGTTTCTAGCAGTGCAAAACAGTGTTTGGCTGTGAAAACACAAAATTATATATACACCTACCGAAAAGCTAGTGGGAATGTACAAATCGGAATTGTGAGTGTATGTTCTCCATTATCCCTACTTTTACTTTAAGGCCACGCTCTCTAGTTTAAACTTCTTTAACAATACTAATTCTTGCACATAAACGAGGACATATATCACAAATCTGTCTGGCAGTTTTGTTTATAATCGTCTTCTCCATGTTGGCTGATTATTCCAAGGCAGTGAACACTACGGTTTTAGTTAACTATGAAACAAAATAAATTCTTGTTAGTTGACCTTTTAGTTGAAACCGTACAATTTATTGCTTTGAAAAATTAACTATCTCGGCAAAAACCATTTTAAATGAAACTTCCAGACAGATTTTTTATATCTGCTGTCGTTTAAGTTTTAAAAAATAATCACCGCTAATATAATAGAAAGTAAATATCATGGCCTAAAGTACTAAAGTTTATAGTATAAAAATTACACAGAGGCTGATTCCTCACGTACAGTAGTGGTTTCAAGAAAATTCCTGTAAACGTGAGAATTTTATTGTTGGATGAAAAATTAAGATATCAATCTTTACTGTAAAAATTCTTAACTACAACACAAATTTTGTGCAGAATTATTTGGCTCAGCATAGCTATGCGCAATGATAAAGGCAGTGATTATTTGTACGAAACGAATAAAATGTACCAGTTTAACCCTGAAAAAGATAAAGAATGAAGTTGTTGAAAACGCATGTTCACATGTGCGACCTAGGCTATTATTAAAAAGCTAACATATAAACTACAGCATCCCCATTTTATTATGAACTAATATTTAATGGAATAGTTTACCTTGGACGTATCTGAAAAAAAGTTTCATTTCCTCAAATCCTATACATATCTGCACTTATTACAACATTGATAATTTTTATTATAGTATCGTATCAATATTTTTTTAAGCTCATGTAATACGTTAAGTTTAATCATGCAACTGGCACAGTTAGAAAGAAACGACTGGCAGCCTGTTGTCTTACGTGACTTCCTGCAGGAACTATAAAGAGCATTCACATTTATTGAGGAAAATTAAATAAATTTTAGTTCATAAATATTAAGTTGAATTTGATTTTCGCAAAAAGATTTTTGCAGTACCTTGTTTCAGTGACTTACGTAACCATCTGCAACTTTGCTTATTGGTTATTGGCAAACGAGTTTTCGTTCATATAAGTCTGTCATTTCACTCCTCCATTCAGAATAAGGATACGACGTATGTGAATTACGTGTAAAAACAAAAATACTGGAAATTAAAAGTGCCTATAAAGCATGGTTGTGAATGTGCAGCAAAGCGTTGAAATAAGGAAGTGCAAACATCTTTTCATGAAAATCAGGTGTCCCTATTAAGCACGTTTCAGTTTCATGTTACAGTATTTTTTTTGTTTATTGTAGCTACTATTAAAATACTCTCAAATTACTGAGGTTTGGTGCAAAATAAACTGAATATTAAGTAAACGGTCTATAATTTATAAATAACACTATTTTTAGCATAATTATGTTAACATTAAAAATGTAAGGTAATGCAAGAAGAACTTTACAAACATTTTAATGCTAATATATATGTTACAAATTATTTAAATGCCTATAATATGGAGGACACATGGTCTCTTTCCAACTATTTAGGTTTGGTTTTCTGAAAATACAGCGGGGGTATGCTGGGATGATTCTTTAATACAGGTCATGGTCTGTCTACTGCTAGCAAGGTTGTGAAATTATTCGAGAACCAGATAAACACAAAATGAATAAAATAATAAAACGTAATAAAGAATAATACCAATGTTCATTATAAGGATATTCGATGTTAGTAAAAATCAGTACCGTCACCTTGTCACGTTCTACAGAATATTTAGTACTCTAACTTGGATTGCCGAAAACGTTTGCGGCATAAAGTCAACAACTGCCGAAAAACTGCAAATAAAAAGGAAGGCAAGTAGTGTAACTAATGTATCGTCAACAAGAGAGTTCAGTGGAGGAAACCTGTGACGCACGTGAAGTGAAGGATTCAGCTGTGAAGTGCATGGATGGGCCTCCATACCTGTCCAAATACGTTGCAGCGAGTTACGGCTATTTTTTTTAATAAACTATTTAACGTGCTTTATATTTGTTTATCTACGAAAAGAACACACACTTCAAACCATGTCGCTATACTTTTGAAAATTCGGCGTGTTTATTAGAAATATTATTTTCAGGTCCCTCAAAGGCCAAAAATGGCTTTTCCAGACTATAAAATTACAACCGGACTCGAAAAACGCAACTATATGAACAAGCACGTTGATCTACGCTGCCCATTAAAAAAAGTATGTGGTTACATCTTAAAGTCTCGTAGGAAAAAGGATAAAATAGTAAAGCACTGCACGCCATTTGAGTGAGAAACGATTATGCGTTACATCGTCAATTAGTAGCACTCTTACCGCTCCTGCCCCACATACACAAACGCAGTCTATCTAGGGAAGACCCTTAAGGATTCATCCCAGCTTTCCCCGGTGACCGTATCATTTATTGAACCCGTCACTGTAGCAAAGTCTAATGTAGGTGTAGTCCTCGATTCCGAACGAATCCGGTATATATCTTGAGCAAAAACCGTCTGAAAAAGTATATTTTAGTCCAACGTCAGAACTATGAAATAATGCTTTCAATGTGGTTTTATTTTTATTTTTATTCCTATTGGATTTTTTGATCCGGTTTTATGTAGGAATAATCAGTGGATCATTACTAATCCGATAATTACAAATGGTATTAGAAAGTGGATTGTGAAGAATCGATTTAATGCAGCATTATCTACTGTCTTAGAAGTCGTATTCACAAGAAGTTTGAAGAGGGTTTTCTTCTCGTAGATAAGCACTGAGGACGTACGTTTACTGGTCTCTGAGAAATAAACGTTACCACGAACACTCTGCGCGCTTCGAGCGCCAGCCAGTCGCCATATTGAATAATTTTATTTTTCGCTATTTTGAAATAAGAAAAGTGTTAAATATGCGATTGCAACGCAAATTCAGTTCACCTTCCGCTACAGTAGAGACATTGCGATTTAGCTGCTAACTTATAATTACGCTGCAATCTGTGTTGCAAATTTTTGTACATTCATAATTTGTCCGACTGATTGCGACCTGACTATACAGTACTCGTACAATTACCATATTTGTACTTTAGTACAAAGTAAATATAACTTGCGGTATAATCACCGATTTAACTTTTTTTTCTCAGAATTTCATTAAAGCAAAAAATAGTGAAATTCAATATGGCGACTGAAACCGAGCCTTGAAGAGACCCACCACGAAAACCCTTCACGAAATAATTTCGTGGTTTGTCCTACAGTAAAGAAATCACTCCTTTACAAGATTGTATTAGAACAATCGAACTACTTTATATCCTGTACAAATTAAACAGACGAGTGTTGGAAAGTAAAATTAACTAAACTTTCGGCCTGAAGCGCGATCTACCGCAGAGTGCAGAGGGGTGGTTTATTCTGGCGAGCCAAAAACGTTAAGACCACGCCATCCCCTTCTGGAAGTTATAAAGGAAAAAAATTAAGCAACATGATTTTCCTATGGAAAAATCCTTACATTGTTTTGTCACTAATTTAGGCGGCACGAGTATTTCGCGTGTTGCTTGTAGGTCATGTTGAACGCCAATAACTAGTGACCCTGATTTTTCGCGTGAAGAATTTTGCCCCACTTTGCTTCCGTGTCTTACGTGCACATCTGTAGTTCTGCTTCGTGGTCAGTGATTGGATAGTTTAACTGTCACGAGCCTCGGGAATCTGCCAGCAAATTACAGACGTGTGTTGTTGCAGGAACAGTATTGTAATTGGCTCCGTCAAATAAGATACGGCTCTTCACATATACACGCGGCAAAATTATTTTCGCGAAAAACCAGGGTCTCTACCAATAACCTGTATATCACTGTAACTTCTGTGATTAGTAGGAACTGGAAAATGTCGCGAATTCAATTACATCTAGGCTACAATCCATTATACTATGCATACTCAAGCCCCGTTTATTTGTTCACTGTCTGTTGTTCCACAGAGTAGCAGCTAGTGGACTAATAGTCGTGGCTTGAGTATACATAGTATAATGGATTCTAGCCTGCAGGTAATTGTATTCGCGATATTTTCCAGTCCCTAGTGATTAGACGACATCTGTTTTAACACATCTTTGGAGGTTGCAAGCCAGTAGTGAATAATACAATAATTCATGAGGCTACCCACTTGTACGGTTAGGAGCCAATGGATATTCGACTTTGGCCAGTGTGTGTATAGGCCTGAGAAGTCTAGACTGCTACCAGATTAATGCGCAAAATACTCGTGCCTCTAACTCTTACCTAAATAGTTCGCACCTAAATATGCCAATGAACCACTTTTTTTTCAGATGTTTGCTCGCAAAGTACCCCCGATTTTGTTATGAAATAAGGCAATGTCAAGCAAAAACGTTTTGCGAACGAACGTTGGATTAAACTATTCTAAACGCCTGCATAGAATTGTGCATAGTATGACTGCTGTTTGGCTTAACTTTTTTCAAAGCATTCCGTTAGAGTTTTTTTTGAACCAATGTGAAAAAAAGTACCCAGCTTGGCCTTAAATCGGATAGCGCGAGCGAAGATAGAGGCAGATAGTTTGAAGTCCTAAGAAAATAAAACGTTAGAGCGTGCAGTTACGTGCCTGTTATGATCACAAAAAAAAAACACCGATATCACGATGACGGTCAAGGGAACGAATCCGTTTCCTCTTGATTACTACTACACCACTGCGATCGGCAATCAGGTTAAATATACGTTTGTTCTTTGTAAATTTACACAAATGCGATCTTGCAGAAATAAAAATAATCGCATGTGCAGGATATACCACGTCCAGGGTATCGTACCTTGAATGCAGATTTTTATTACTGGATGCTCGTATGCAATCTGCATACGCATATAATTGAAGTTAACATCACGACAGTAGTCCATTGCGTTCGAGCTGTACAGATGATTCATAAAGACATTCTTCCCCCCACCCCACTTTTTTTAATCCTTCGGTGTCGAATTTCAAAAATCTTCAAACAACCTTTGGTATATTTACATAAGGATTATTTTACAATACGAGTAACTCTGTATCCCGAACAGTTATATATGTGTGTGTGTATATATATATATATATATATATATATATATATATATATATATATATATATATCGAGAAATAACTGAAAACACCCTTAAATACTGAATTAAGAAAAATCCTGAAATTTATTATATGCGTTTTTATGATTGTGAAATTGAAGTAATAGTCATGACGATACGCAATCGGGTGTGAGATAAGTAGATGAATTTTAGAAAACACATTTCACCCTATTTAACTCTTTAGGGGTAGAATTTTGAAGAAAAAATGTTTTAGTGCTCGTCTAAGACCTAAAGAGAACCCACACAAAAATTTCATGGTTCTAGGTCCAGCGGTTTGGGCTGCAGTTTGTTATGTCAGTCAGTATGTGAACTCTTTTAAGTCTTTAAGTGAAGAGGTTGTGTTATAACAAACTGTAATACACAATATCATATATCATATATTATATTTTATCACATCGTGTTCTATTTTATTATACCACATAATTGTCTATCATATTATATTATATAACATCATGTTATGTTATATTATTTTATGCTATATTATATAAAATCAGGTTATATTATACCATAATATATTATATACCATAGTACATTAGCATACAGCGGTGGTGATACACAAACGGAAAGAAAGGACGCAGTTGAGAGTCATCTCGAAGCCTGGAGCAAGCCAAGCGAACATCGTCCACGACTGTGTCTCCGGGCAACAGCGACGAGGGGATCGGTTTCCGAGGGCGAGGCGGTGACGCCAATAGAAGTACGACTGAGGAAGTACGCGGATGTGGGGCTTCTTCCACCACTCCGACCCACTCTCACTTCGCAAGTCAACAAAACAAACACGAAGGCCGGCGAGAAAGTCAGTCCGGAGGGTGTCTCGCAGGCGGAAATCAATTCCGCGGCGTCTGGCTGGAGCAAAAACCCTGGCGGCGAGGCCAGGGTAGTGTTCTGCTGTCCTTGTCTGTATACAAGAATGTTTTGTGGCACCAACTATCCGAAGGCCGGTTTCACGGAATTTTCGGAAAATCAACGATTATTGCGTCAACGTAAAAATGTAACTTTCACATTTTTCTTTTACTAGTCTTAGAGTTTCACCGTGAATTATCCTTCTCGAAATAAATGAGAAAATCTTACTTAGAATTCATGTCTGTAACACCTTGGTGGCTTACCCAACTGTGATATTTGAGTAACCTATTATGACTGTTCCTGAGGACGTATGACATTCTAGATAATATATACCGAAATAAGTCAAGGAAGTGAAAACATATCAATATTATCTTGAAAAAAAAAGTGAATTAAAAATACCTTTATTCCCGATACAAGGTAGCTAATACCTAAACTATTATTTTAATTTTACAATATTCCTGGTCGTTTTAAAATAATGTCTACAATGTTAACTGTTTGCTGCATTAATAATACTTAGACCTACTTAACGCTTAGATGAGAATGTAGTATATTTTTTAAACATAAGTTTCGATCACATCTCCTTCACTGTGTGTCGCCACCGTTAACAAAATATAACGTGCTCAAAATGATATTTCTGAACATCGATGGAATTAGACTAGAAAATAACCTATTTTATTTACAAACTGCATTTGAAAATAAAAAGCCTTCAGTAAACCGTCACTGTGTTAAACAGTTACCTTCTCTTAAGTCCCTGGACATACTAACAGTGTTTTAATACCTTCAAGTTACGTGTATAAAATGTTAACACTTACCTGTGCAGTGTCCAAGCTATTGAACATTTGTGTTAACCATATATATATACCACATATAAGTAGCTGTATCATTTGATTCTAGTTACGAAATACGAAGTTCGGTTAAATTATCACAAATAGTCACTAAGTTGGAATTTCGATTTCTCCATTATTGTTTACCGTACAGTGTCACATTGAAAATATTAATTAAACAAGAAGCTGCAAGCATAACTGATAAGCCTACTTTCCTCAAAGAGGGTACAAACTAACCCTGAAACTTAAAATCGTTTACGTTATCTGGAATACTAAATTAAAATATTGATTTAGACGTATGAAACACGAAACATACTAAAAATAAGTTAGCTTACTAAGTAATATACCAGTACCTAGTGTAATGAAATCGAGGAAAAAATTTTCTGAGATGTCTGTCTATCATAACGATAAAAAAATAGCGGTGGTTGTCAAAGTATTACAAAAGGATGAACGATATAATGAAAAGTCAGATTAACTTTATATTTAGTATGTGTACCAAGTTTGACGGAATTCCTGAAAATAGTTCATCAGATAAGTTATATTATGGTAAAAATATAAAAATAGCCGCCATATTGACAGTATGAACAATGGATAAACGAAATATACAACATTCAAGTCAGCTTTGTATGTAGTATATGTTAACCAATTTTGGTGAACTTCTAAAGTACGGTTCCTTAAATGCCTATAGCTTAATCGAAAAATTTTTAAATGGCTGTCACTTTAAAAAATAATTAGGGCGTAAACGAATTATATAAAAGTCAATTCAGGTTACAAAGTATTATATGTGTACAAAGTTTAATGAAATTCGGTCCACTGTTTCAAAAGTTTCTAGGGGGGGGGCACACATACACTGAAAAAAAAATACTTATCGGTCACCACTAAATATTTTGTCATTATGAATTTTACCCAAAGTTTTTGTGGTGACCCCAAAAATTTCTTGCTATCTCCAATAAAGTTTTGCAGTGACTACAAAAAAATTTTGTAACCGCTATAAAATTATTTCGTGGTGTCCATATTGACAAAACATTTTGTATAGTCACCGCAAAAACAGTATTTTTTTTCTTTGTACATATGGACATACACACGCATACTCTCTGACACACACAGACACGAAGGTGATATCATAAGTCTATTTTTTCTGGGTTTTCTCGGTGTTCTCCCATGTTCCGATCTTCCGCATTTCTGCCTCCTCTCCATTGTACGGCCTCACATAATGTCTTTCTCCAGAGCAAACAGAGGCCCACGGCCGCCCAGTCGTAAGTCTTCAGTTCGGGGTGCAATTCCCTGGACCTAGTGGAATCTTACAAATACGATATTTATGTATTATTGAATTACCATGTGATTCCCTATCCTTTCGCTTGCTTTGGTCACATTCGTGTTCCGATAACATACAATTCAAGTCGAAGACAACATTATATATTCAGAAAATCATAACCAACATTTCGAACAATATGTTTACAACTCTCGCTCGAAAAATGTAGACATACGTAATACTTCGTTGGTTTTTACTTAGTTTTTTCATACACATAACTAGGGACCACTGATTTCCGCGAAAATTTTTCTGCAACAATTTTGTTTGAATGACATACGTGCACATCGTTTGCTGTGCTTCATGGTTATTGGCAGCATGTCTCTCTACGAAGGCATCCTTCATTTGACTTCTCCAATCAGAATAAGGTTCCTGTAACAACATACGTCTGTAATTTGCGGGTGAAACCATAAGGTGCCAAGAGCTTAAAACATCCTACAATATGCCAAGAAGCAGAGATGCAGGTGTGGATGTAAGGCATTGAAACAGACAAACCTTTTCGTGAAAATCAGGAATCGGTACAGAAGACAGAAAAGTCTGAAACGTACAAGAATCGGAATGATGCAGTGTTTTCCTGATACGTAAAAATTAAAGACATTTATTACTTTGCGAGATAGTGGAACACTCGTTAATACTTGTTACATTTGAGGATTTTTGGTAAATATCAAGAACATCTAATCATCGTGTACCGGCCAAACTAATGAATTTAGAGGTATAGTTCATAAATGAAAAATGTTTCTATAGACTTTATAAGTAGATCTAAAAAATTCCTTAGCTAAGGATATTTAGGTTTGTTTGGATTTGTTTAAGTTAGGTTACCTTACTTAAACTAACCTAACCTTACATGACCTAACCTAACACAACCTAACTTAAATTAACTTTAAATTTCCTCAACTTACTAATTTTTTTACGTAGGACTACTTCTAACGTCTATAGAAACATTTAAAATCAGTAAACTTTACCTCTAAAGTTAGTAGTTTGGCCGGTACACGACGAGTAGCTATTCCTAATATTTGCATATTTTTTCTTTTGAACTACAGTGATTCTATATAGTTTTAAATAAAAGCACCCGGCTGACAACGGGGATTCACGAACATGGACTGTTCCCAATAGCTTTATTTAACATTTTATTTACACACTGAAGGCATTTATTTGTTTATTTAAACCATGAATCAGAGCTGCAGCAATGCTCGTAAGTTAAGCCCGCCGCACACTGTGCAATATTCCGTACAATATTGTATACTAGGAGTCGTACTTGTTCGGCTACTAGCTTCTCTAGCCTGCTACTAGCAGCCCTGAGAGCTCAGGTACTGGATTTTCCAAATTGCCGGCGTCCGATTTTTATTGCCAGCTGCACTGCAATATTTAAGCAGCGGTCAATCAGAATTCATCAAAACAACAACACTGGAACTTTTGGCGCGCGCAAGTATTGATAAACATAAACATGGAGGGAACGATTTGGACGAAAGAGCAGTTACGAGTGTTAATAACTGCTTTAGAAAAGAGACTTGTTTGTACGCGGTGAAAAGTATTAACTACCACAGTAAAAAACTTTGTAATGAAGCTTATTTTGAATTTGCTATGAACACAACTATTTAGGTAGCCGGTATCGTGTGCAGCGAAAACTTGTATCGTACCTAGTACATCGGTTTGTAAAAGAAACTTGTAAAGAATCCAGTACACGAACTTGTAAGAAAAACTGTACCGTGTGCACACAGCTTTATTGAAGCAAGCTGGTGTAAAAAAAAACTTATCGCAAAGACTGCGGGCTCTTAGTGATCAATTAGTAATTCACACCAAAAGTTAGCATCATAATTTTTTGTAATTGACAATTACAAAAAATTATGATGCTAACTTTTGGTGTGAATTTTAATGAAAACTGTAAGTGTTGGCTATTTCAAACAAGAATATATATTTTTTAGTACTAAGCACTAGCACTGAATGAGGCAACCGTGTCAAATGCCGTATGAAATGACAACGAAAATTAATATGCATTTAGATGGTGATCAAACTTTTTGTGAACAATTGTACTGCTCTTTTTTTTTTCCAGTTTGGTTTAACTTTCCATAACTTTACGCAATGTTCAAAATGCCGTTATTCACCACCCAGAATAATTCGGGTGGGTTTCCGAACAAATTGTATACACACAGAGAGAGGATGAGAGATATTTAACTATCCCTTCTTAAACACAAAGACGTTTCTTCTCTGACATAATCAAAATTTTGTCGCTAAATGGCATGTCCTTTATCACATGGATAGCAGTAATGTAAACCTTGCTGCAAACACATTTGGAAAAATCCTTCGCTCAGGGCCAATAAAATGAACCTATTAGATAAGTGACCACGATGAAAGAGTTGTGCAATGGGAGTGCATGACTGGATTTAGTTCCTTAGAAATACTCCACTGCGATGTAGATGTCTATAAAAAAACTAAACAGAAAGAAAAACATAAATAATCAGAGTATACTTTAGTCAACAGGATACTTACACAACATAAAATTCCATAATTCAGTCGCACTCGTGTTTCTGGACCTTATGTGTCTCTACGGTTCGTGTCTGATAAACAACTGTGATTTTAATTCATGTCAACGTTGTGTCGTTATTATATTTACTTATTTATTTATATTCGTATTTTATTTTCTGGTTTATATATGTCTGTATTTTTTCCTTTGCCAAGGTAGGCATCAAACCTGTATTGTCTGCGCGGATGGTGTCTGGGTTTTTATATTTATTTCCTTATCTGTTTGTACTTGGTTCATTTGACCCGACTCAATTGATGAAATTTAACGTTGTGAATGTAGCCTGTTGACTGAAACATAATCTGCTTATTTAGGTACTTCTTCAGTTTTATTTTACAGACATCTACATCGCAACGGAGTATGTCCAAGAAACTAAATCCAGAAAAGGCCAGTAATAAAAGTGACACAAATTTACTGTTTGAGGTCTAGTTTGTACCCGAATGTAGCCGAAAACGTCTCAGATCCTTATGCTCGTGTTATCGTAAGTGTTTCAATAGTAGTCACTGGAGTAGAGCGAGAATCGACGCAGACGGGTTGGGGGTTGTAGGGCAGTTGGACGCACACGTGCGTCAGTCAGCGTTACGTTACGCCGCCCTACAAAGTGGCAGGGGGTGGCCTTAGCCCTCACGTCACTCTCCAACCCCCTGGTGACGAGCCTGGCCGTTGTGGGGGGGGAGGCGGGGTTGTTTCACCGCGTCACACGCTCCCGTGAAGCTTTTGAAGGGGGCGCCTTCCGCCCCCGCGATCCGCCGTGACGGGGTGTGTGAGAGGCAGGAGGGGGGTAATTGCATGCCACCCCTCTTCCCTTTCCGACGGTCCGACCCCAACCCTATTCGTCAAAGTGGTCCGAGCTCTCGTGTGACCGCCCACCACCCGGATTTTGTTCAGGCTCGCCAACGTCCGCGTTAGTCGCGGTGTGATGATATAGATTGCGCACTTTTGACGTGGTCTTTGAAAAAAAAGTCCTGGCCCCTATCTGCATGCATTATCACATCCTATACTAGGCCCACATTCCGCGCTGTTCATAATTAATTTGATATTATAGCTTTTTTTGTGTAGTAACTGAGAATCAGTTTTTCTGTTTGATCCTGCCACCTCGACGTTGAAGAGCATACGATGAAATAACACGTCTTCCAAAATTAGGCTATTATATAACTTAAGTAAAACCATTGATCAGGATATTAATGGTGTTGTTGATAAGTGTAAGGAATATGAAAGCTTACGAGTAGATATTATGACAAAATATGTTTCAAAAAACGTTTTGCTTTCTCTTCAAAGCAGATTTTAAAGTAAGCTAGACTTCGAGTAAAAGTATGTTATACTTGCTTGCGTTTATTTATTATAAGCGCCCTACAGTAATCTGAGCAAATAAAAGGTCTGCAAGATTATCAGATACTAAACTCGTACCTTCAACAGGAAAATGGGTCACCGGTCAATGAAGAAACAAAATAGGATAGAGTGAACATACGACTTTGGAATCTACCCTGCAAGTCACTGAATCCTTGACATTTTCCTTTCCTTAAATTCTATCATTCTCTCATTCCGCGTTAATTTTCATTGTTTTCCAAGAATTGAAACTATCTTCTGTAGATACCCTGGTGCATTATTTGTTTCGTTACCACGAACTACTGATGTAAACGTGGTTTTCAGCCATCAATATATGGGCTGGTCAAACACATACAGCAGACGCAAGATTTACAAATGAATTTCTCAAGGAGGAGAAAGTTGTTTTCATAGTACTTTGAGCCTCGTTTTCTAAGTTACAATACTGACTAGGATTAAGGTAAGTGTGCAGCATGTTAACTATTATGCACGTAAGGCACCATCTGCAAATGATTCTGGACAAGTACACGGACTGCAAGAAAACACGTATCAAATTCCTCATTAAATTATCAAGAGTAAATCAGCGAACAAACAACTGAGATAAGAATGTTCCGAGGACTGTGAAGGCCAACCTACAGGTGATAGAACTGTAGAATATCTTCTGCATAGTTCCAATAATAGAGATCACAGCAATGGAACAGGTCTGGCCCTTTTACTGTCTGATTTTGATCCTTAAATTGCCAGTGATGCCACAGGTAAAGAAGTAGTATTTTATATTTTGCTGGGGGACCTCACATACGTTAGAAACGCACAACCTTGAACTGTCATATTGTAACAACTTTACTGTCCCGGGCGCAGCCAAGTTCGGTTAGGATGGAGGGCTTATATAGTTCAATAAATTAATAACATTTCTTATTTATTACTATCCCTATAAAACATTCTACTTAAAGCATACAACCCTTGTGATTCTCACCCTTTATATCAAAATTTAAACATATTATTTATATGTTACTTATATATGTCTAAATACTACTCTAGTACACAATTAATAAGCGTCTGTCTCTCAAATCTGTCCTACGATCCCGTAAGTCTCGTTCCAGAAAAGTCTCGCAATGTACAGCTACCATACTTAGGTTAGGAACAACGTACAAAAGATATTCACGGGTCAGAACCAATATACAACCGAACTATAGATGTTAGAACAAACGTACGACAGAAATATACGGCTTGGAACCACATATTTCAGAACCACGTACGTTGGAAAGATCTTACAGTAGAAATTCACATGTTAGAATCAATATACAGCAGAATCATAGACGCAACGTACGTCATTTACACAAAACTCAGAGCCACATACTGCAGAATTACGTACGTCAGAAACGTTGAACAAAAGACGCCCACATGTTAGAACCAATATGCAGCTGAACCACCCATGTTGGAAGAAACGTACGACAGAAACACACAACTTATAACTACGTATTGCGGTACCCCGTACGTTACGACGAAATGTAATTATGTAAACAATTTATTTGTTAAATAAAGTTTCTTTCCTGTTAAAAAAAATTAAAACATAAATTCACAGTATAGAACTATTATAGAACAGAATCGTAAATGTTAGAACTATCTCCGTGCAGTGTTGCCACATCGTGCACGTAAAATGTCGCCGTACAACATTTGATACTTACATTTTCGCTTCCAGTTTAGACCAGGAATCGTGTGGTGTAGCTATTATGCGATTCTTTCTGGACAGCCTGTACACTCGCTAAGTAAGCAATTAAGTTTATTATCACCTGGTACGTACGGTACTTGTTGAGATAATTTGCTCAGGTCAACACCTTTTCATATTAGACTCTGGTAGCAGTATCATTAACTAAGAGTAAATAAAGAAACGAAGAAATTAGAACTATGAGAATGTTTTACAGGTTGATTAAATTAAATCATATTTACGTTAACTTCCCAGTGTTGAACTGATAAAATTAAAAAGTAGTATTATAACTGACTTGACAAAGTTTGAAAGGATTAATTAAATTACGTAATTATTTCGCTATGAAATATATTAAAGTCTGAAACGAGAAATTAATGGCTTAATTTCTTTATATAGACTGTAGCTGAAATATTTAAAAAAAATATGTTTCATAATTTTTAATCTGAAGTACTACAAAACCTTTACATGCTATAATCAACTCAAAGCTATATGGCGCCGTAATTGGTTGTCAGGTGTAATGTATGTGTGTACTATGCTGAGAATTCGGACAACGATGGGCTGACGTCACTGGTGGTGCCAAGTACGGATATGTATATAGATAAAGAGAATTCGGACAACAATGGGCTGACGTCACTGGTGGTGCCAATTACGGATATGTATATATTTAAAGAGAATTCGGACAACAATGGGCTGACGTCACTGGTGGTGCCAAGTACGGTTATGTATATATTTAAAGAGAATTCGGACAACAATGGGCTGACGTCACTGGTGGTGCCAATTACGGATATGTACATATTTAAAGAGAGTTCGGACAACAATGGGCTGACGTCACTGGTGGTGCCAAGTACGGATATGTATATATTTAAAGAGAATACGGACAACAATGCGCTGACGTCACTGGTGGTACCAAGTACGGTTATGTATAAATTTGAAGAGAATTCGGACAACAATGGGCTGACGTCACTGGTGGTGCCAAGTACGGTTATGTATATATTTAAAGAGAATTCGGACAACAATGGGCTGACGTCACTGGTGGTGCCAAGTACGGATATGTATATATTTAAAGAGAATTCG